>PVIA01000153.1:0-114900 GCA_004024845.1 Tonatia bakeri | reverse complement strand
CTTAGACAGTGAGTGGCTTTGTTCAAAAGCACGTAGCAGTTAGCACACGATGGTTCTGTTCGATGACAGTGTGGTCAGTGTCACCTTTCTCAACTTGATGGCCACTGCTGCTGTTTTCTACCGTATTATAGGTGACAAAGTATTTACAGAACATACTAGGGAGGACCCAAAAAATGGAATGTGTCTACAAAAAATTGTGTATTTATTCTTACATGTGTAAACTTCAGTCATCTTCAAAAGAACTCTCCACTTGATGCAATATACCTATCAAGATATTTTTTCCAGTGCTCAAAACAGTTTTTTAACTCATCGATTTTGATGCCTTTCAGTGCTGCTGCTGTTTTTGGTTTCACCTCTTCCACATCAGCAACACATTTCCCTTTGAGGACTTTTTTTCATTCCAGGAAACAAAAAAAGTTGCTTGGATGAGATCAGATGAACAGGCAGGATGAGGCGTGGGGGTCATGTCATTTTTGATCAAAAACTGCTGAACACTCAGTGTGGTGTGGGCAGGTGCGCTCACAAATCACCCATCATGAAATGGGCAGACACGTTGAAAGTCTTCAAAAAAATCACTGAAGCCAAACACAGCCGCTCACCACAACGCCAGCTGGTCCACTGACACAGATGGGTTCCTAGAACGCTCACCCAGCAGGGGAAGTCTGAACTACAAGGGGCCTGCCCTTCAGAAGATAATCCTTGATTTTTTGGGTCCCCCCTCCTAAAGGAAATAAATTAGTACTATAGAAATAAGATCTATATTTTTTAGAAATTATTTTTAGTCATTTAATATAAACCTATTTTTAAAAATGCTTCTATCGTTGCCCTGGCCAGGTGCCTCAGTTGGCTGGAACATTGCTCCATACACCAAAAAAGTTGCAGTTTCCATCCCTGGTCAGGGCACAGGCCTGGGCTGCGGGCTCCACCCCCAGTTGGGGTGCGTAAGGGAGGCAACCAGTCGATGTCGCTCCTTCCCTCTCTCTCCCTCCGCCCTTCCCTCCCTCCCTTTCTCTCTCAAATCAATGAAAACATGTCCTAGGGTGAAAATTTAAAAACGAATTAACAAATTACTAAAATTAAACATTTGTATGGTTAAAAATACTTTAAATGGAAACAGCTTTAATGGTAGTGTCAATATATAGCTGAACTAAGCATGAAATGAGTCATAAGTTGTTTACCAGACATTTTACCTCTCTATATAAAATGGTAGGAATATCAAGCTGTATCATTTCTCAGCTACACACTGCTACAGGAAAAGAAGCTAATAATTACATTATGCCTTCTTAAATTTAGCTTTTAAAGAGGGATAATTTATATTAACAAGGTTGTCCTGGGGAAGCAGCTTCCTTAAGTGTGTCGGGTTATATAGTTTCATTTGGTAGCTTCAAAAGCCAGATACCACATATATTCCACTGTAAAGGACCTCTTGTTTTATTCTACATTTTAAAGAGCCATCAGTACCATTTTCTAATCCTTAGCGCCTAATGCACGGCAAACACAATACAGTCACGTGACTCCGGCCTTGGGCTGTGATGATCCCAGTACACCCACGGCGTGGGGAGCGAATTCGGGTTCCTGGGGTCTCGTCTCTCATTGGGGTGGAGAGCCTGGGCAAGCCACATGCTGCTGTTCTTCAGGGAGGGAGATGCCAAATAAATTACAGTACAGGTGTGTGAGGTGGTCTTGGAGAGCCGGATGGGTCAGGAGGTGGTCGCTAAAGGGAGTGTCCCTGAGTTGCACAATAGTCAGATCAAACCAGGGGAGACAGCTGGGGTGAAAAAAAAATACTGTTACTTTTTTGTCTGTTTGGCACATCTGATCTGGCTGTAAACATTTCCTTTCATGAATGGCTCCTCCACTCGTTAAATAAGGTTCTGTATTTCCTATATGAAACTAATTAAAATCCATAATTAAATCAAACATTCTCAATATGTGAGTTCTGAAACTGCTCAATATGTGGGTTTAATTATACTTATGATGCTTATGATGCACTTTCACACTTAGGTACATTTCTCTAAGTGTGTTTTGGGAGGAATTCATAATTAGAGAATGATTATAATGGTAACATGGGCATCTTCTTCAGTACACTAGGAATGGAAAATACCTCATTTCTTCTCAAATACCCTCTTTAAAAAGGTGTCTTCTTCAGCTCTCTTGGGAAAGAGTAGAGGTTAATGGGCTCACAAATGCTGCAGCTTACCGAATGCTAGAAATCACACTTCAAACTGGGAGGAAAGAACTGGCTCCTCTGTGGTGGTAGGACAACCTAACACTCTAAAATGAATACAAGATGTTAAAAATCCTAAATTTATTAAAGATTTAAATTTTTTTAAAGATTTTATTTATTTATTTTTAGAGAGGGAAGGGAGGGAGAAAGAGAGAGAAACATCAATGTGCAGTTGCTGAGGGTCGTGGCCTGCAACCCAGGCATGTTCCCTGACTGGGAATCGAACCTGCGATGCTTTGGTTTGCAGCCCGCGCTCAATCCACTGAGCTACGCCAGCCAGGGCAAGATTGAAATATTTTTAAAAATCAAATCAAATCCTGGGGATGTGCAGGGCAGAGGGGAATAAAGGCAGGAAAATGGGACAACTGTAATAACTTAATCAAAATATAGTTAAAAATGAAAAAAAAAATCCTGGAAGGATATAGAATATTTTGGGGTAAAAACAGTCTTTATAAGTTTGGCTTGAAACCCTGAATCCATAAAGAAGTGATCTGAGCATTTTGCCTACAAAAATTAGAATCTTCTGAACAGTAAAATATACCAAAAAAAGAAAAATAATATGAAAAATATTTCCACTACTCAAAACATATTCCTACTGAAAACCTCCTACAAAACAATAAGTAAAAGCAAACAATCCACATGAAAAATAGGCCAAACACATAAAATAACAACGAGAGAGAACACAAGAGCAGCCAGTTCAGAAGCTGGAAAGAATAGGGACAAATAACAACACTGAGCCAAGGCATGGGCCATTTGTGTCACAGAACCCGCAAGACTCCAGATGTAGTGGGCCAAGTACATCTGGAAGTGAGGGCAAAATGGCCAAAAAGAGGATGATGGCAAAGGAGAACGAGCCCCCCAGCACCCTACCCAACATTGCGCCATCAGGAGATAGTCCCTCCTCCTCCCTGACAGAAGGTTTATTCTCTGGACAACGTCAAACAGAGGGTCTCTGGACGGGGGGCTATGGGCACTGCCGAGGGCAGAGATATGCTGAAAAGAGGGGAAATAAATTGGAAATGTATAAACTGAATGATAAGACCACCCTCTCCCTACACACAGCCTCCTTTCCACAAGTTGGGGCCCACAGATTTAAAGATACCGATATTCAGGGTTCCTACGAAAACAGCTGAGCAAAGCACTCCATAGTAAAGACTACAGTAGCAAACACAGAATGTGAGCAAGTAGCTTTTTAGTAACAAGGATCTTAAAAATGTGAGCTGTGAAGATTCTCCTTGTACTTAAAGAAAGCCTCTAAAATGAGTGATAGAAAAAATCAATAACTAAAATAAAGTGAATGCTAGAGATCAGAGCACAAGATCAGAGGACAGCTCAGAAAAGAAAAACCTCTATCAAAGGGATGAGAGATGGCATTGCACAGTAAAATGATGAGAGGATGCTACAGAAAAAAAGGAATATTTGGAGACTAAAAAAAAAATCTCTGGGCTCCAACCATGTAGCTGAGTTGGTTAGAGCGTCATCTGGATACACCAAGGTTGCGGGTTTGACCCCCAGTCAGGACACACACAAGAGCCAGCCAGTGAGTGCACCAACAAGTGGAACAGCAGATAGATGTACGTGTCTCTCTCCTCTCCGAGCTACCAATGAATTTGTAAGTAAGTGGGACAACAAATAGATATTTCTCTCTCTCCCCCGACATCAACAATTTTTTTTTAATTTTTAAAAATCAAAATAAGGCCCTGGCTGGCATAGCTCAGTGGACTGAGCATGGGCTGCGAACCAAAGCATCGCAGGTTCGATTCCCAGTCAGGGCACACGCCTGGGTTGTAGGCCACGGCCCCCAGCAACCGCACATTGATGTTTCTCTCTCTCTCTTTCTCCCTCCCTTCCCTCTCTAAAAAAACAAATAAATAAAATCTTTTAAAAAAAATCAAAATAAAGTGAAAATGAAAATGTGCTCAAAGTATGATAGCAAAACACTAGTTGACATCTTTCAGGAAGCAGAGCAAAAAGACAAAGACAATGAAAATAGGAAAGGTTTCTAAATATCGGATTAGTCCAGAATGTCCACCATTCGAGCAATAAAATATTGATAGAGAGCAGAGGAAATGGGAGGGGAAGAAATTATTGAAGACACGACTGGAGAACTCGACGTCCGGAGTGAAAAGGACCACTGGATACTCTTTTCTTGTATGGGTGGCAGTTGCTTGGGTACTTGCTTTACCGTAATTTATTAAACTGTATATTTATGAATTTATGGAATATGTACTTTTCTGTGCATGTGTTATATTTGACAATATCTTTTTAAAGGAAAAGGCCCACCAAGTGCCAACCCAGTGAATTAAAATAGATCCACATCATGAAATTTCAGGATACTGGAAGTAAAAGACCCTACGAGCTGCCAGAGGAAAAAGAAATGGGTCCCAGACACAGGGTGAATTAAAAAATTAGAATGACACTGTGCCTCTCTCTCAGCAGTAACTCTAAAACTGAAAGACAGTGGAGTGATGCCTCCAAAATTCTGAAGGAAAATTATTTCTAACCTAGAATTCTATGCCTGGCTGTGTTCTCAATAACATATTAGGTTAGAATGAAAACTTTTGTTCAGACATAGTCTCTGAAAATTACTTCCCATACATCCTTTTCTAAGGAAGCTACGGGAGGGGGACCTGACCCACCACAATGAAGGAGCAAGCCACACCGGAGGAAGAGAGCTCCAGAGATCCCAAATGAGAGGGCAGTGAAGGGAATCCTGGGATAATGGGGGAGGGAAGTCTCCAAACTGAGCATATCATAGGCCATTGGTGATTAGTTAGAATGCAAAAGGGGAGAATCAAGGATTCTTCCAGGGTCTGGCTTGAGTAACTGGTGAAGAAGATTGTAACTGGATGAGGAACACTGGAAGAGCAGGGATGAGAGCAGGGATGCTTCTGGACACATTGAGTTTGAGTGGAGATGGTGAGTGTGACCATAGCTGGGCATGGAACTGATGTCCAGGCTAGAGAGACAGACTCAGTTGTGTCAGGGTGAGGATGGCAACCCCAGTCCCCGAAGTGGAAAAGATCACCCAGGAACCAAGTGTAGAATGGAAAAGAAAGAAAGCTTAGGACAGAGCCCTGAAAACTCCCAAATTTAAGGATGGGGCAGAAGTGGAGCTGGCAAAGGAGGGGCTGGAGAAACAGGAAGAAAATGAGGAGAATGTGAGGATGTCAGGAGAACCAAAAGAAGAGAGAGCATCAAGAAGGATGGCCATGTTCAATAGTCAAGGAAGAAAAGAATTTGAAAGTGTCCCGTGAATTTCATGATAAAAGGGCATTGTAACAAGGGCAGCAATTTTTCCTATTAAATTATCAAAGATTAAACATCTTGCACTCTCATTAGATTACCAAAGATTAAACATGCACCCTGGCTGGTATGGCTCAGTGGATTGAGTGCTGGCCTATGAACCAAATGGTTGCCAGTTCAATTCCCAGTCAGGGCACATGCCTGAGTTGTGGGCCAGGTCCCCACTGGGGGGCACGTGAGAAGCAATCGCACATTGATGTTTCCTTCCCTCTTTCTCCTTTCCTTCCCCTCTCTAAAAATAAATAAAAATCTTTAAAATAAGGATTAAACATGCAATGGTACTCTCATACACTACTGGTGGAAATAAAAATAAATACCAGGTTTTCAATAAGCACTTTGGAAATGCCCATTAAACTATATATATATATATATTCTCTAACCCAGAAATATTATTCTAGCTATTCAACAGAAATAGTGGTCCAACTATGCAAAGTAAGTACGAGAATGTTCAATTCAGCCCTTTAGGTAAAATTTGGGGTGGGTGGCGGTGGGGGCCACTACATCACCCTCAAGAGGAAATAGGATGAATAAATTTAATTAAATGTATCAATGGATGCCTATGCAGTTGCTCATACATGAAATTGATATGAGTGTACTAACAAAGAATGTATCCATTGTCATGTAATAAGTAAAAATGCAGTGTATATAGTCCTCATGTTTCTAAAATGTATATGTAGATATAGATGTATACACTTTAATATAATAACAGCATAAATATGTTTGTAAATGCATACATAAAAAGACAGAAATATAAAAACCATGAGAGGTAGTCTATGAAATGGTACTTGGGGAGCAAAGGAGAGCTTTCACTTTTCCAGAAGTTGGATTTTTTTTTTACAAGAATGTATTCTCTCTATAAATTTTCAAAGAGAACATGAAAGGAAAACGCAACACAGCATCCTCCCAGACAACAGTGTGGGGGAATGAGAATGGCCAGCCGTTAGACCTCACCTTTCCGGAGACAGGTTGTCAACATAGCCTTCGTTGAGAAAGTTCCATAATTGAAATTTTGGGCAACATGGTCCACCCTTCCTACATGTCTTGAAGCACGAAGTGGGGAACAGCTCATTGATACGCTGCAGTGCTTGCGAGAGACGCGAGGCCTTTGCCGTACAGACGTTTAGAGCTGCGTAGAACACCCCATCCCACCACTTGATATTGAGGATTACTCCGCCTGCACATCAATGACAAGGGAGAGACCAGTTAGCGCCGTCCGAAGGTTTGCAGGGAGCCTGGGACAAGCCCAGGACAGTGGACAGCCACCTTTTTCCCAAGACAAGTTGGTCTCAGGAGCCTGAAGGTACACAAACACTCCCCTGCCCATGACCTTTGATAACACATGGTGTGTTGACCCTGCCGTGGTAGGACAGGTGTGACTAATGTGGACATTGCTAATGGAAAAAGCATCTCTAGGAATTTCTAAAATGACCCTCGCCAATAAAAAAAGGACAAGGGAAAACTGCAAGATTAGAGCAGGGAAAAACCATTTAGTCCCAGGCACTGCACCTCCCGTTTAAAGATTAAATGGGCTCTCCCCTCTGGTCGTTTCCAGTTCATCCTTAAAGCGTCCAAATGTTCAGACTTCTCAGCTTTCCCTTATCAGGACTGCTTTGTGCCCCCAAAGCTGTCCCTGCACAAAACCTACATAGCTGAAAAGGAACCTAGCTTGTACGCTCCCCAAGCTCACCCAGTACACACACACAGGGATCTAATAAGATAGCAACAGGCCAAGAGGAGGGTAAGTTTTTATGGAGTGCCAGCACTAGGGTGAGCCATTACCAGCAGAATTGCTGGGGCAGGTAGCCTGAAGAATCACAGGATCTTGGAGAGCAGCTACGACTTCCTTATTGGCCCCCACAATGTGGGCAAAACCTTCGACACACTGGTACTGAGGCCGCAAGATATTGGTGTGGTTCAGTAAGTTTTTCAACCTGGAAGTAGAGCCGCCAAGACATGGAGCACAGGGCCAGGACTGGAATAAGCCACACGACCCACTGAGTTCACCCCTAACAAAAGACACCCCCCACCCACCCCACGCACGCACAGCACAGGTGTGGGTCTGCACTGAGGGCACCACTTGTCAGTTGGACTGTTGAGCCATCTGCCTAGCCGACGCTTATTGAAAGTCACCACTCGCCAGGTACTGGCCCAGACCCTAGGGGTGCCGAAATTACACTTGACACGTGCTCTCAGTCACTCTTCGTGCTGTTTACTGGTGGTTTCCCGTCTCACGGATGCACAAGGGGACATAGGTCAGCTTCAAGGAGTGGGAGGCAAGGTCCTATTGCCGTTCTAAACATTTGCACATCAAAGAAAATGTCCCACTCACAGGTGTGGGTTGACACGAGAAAGGATGGCCAGGTCTTTCTGCAAGTGAAGCTGCTTCCACCTTACCTACCAGGAAATGACCGCTCCAACAGGCAGGAGCTGGGTAGAGGTGAGAGGCAGAAGCCAGGGCTGAAGAGACAGAGCATGTCTGCCAGTTCTGCGCTCCCCCTAACGAGATACCTGGGTATCGGGACAGCAGATACGAAGCTGTATACAATGCAGGCTTTTCTGAAGCTCCTTTGTATTTCTGTGCAGATACTGGGCAGCTGAGATGGCAGGCAGCAGAGGAACACCAGGTTGGCCCAGCCCACCAGGTGAGAGTTATTGTAAAAGCATTGCACTTCCAGTTTCTGGAACTCATCTGGGAGGGATAAAGGAAGACAGAGAGATCACAGTACAGAGGAGCTGCACTTGAACATCACCTGCAGGGAGAGGAAGACAATTATTTTACCTCAGCTCTTGTGATCACTTGAATGAGAAGAGATCCCCTCGGGCCGTCTAGAGCCATGCAGCAGTGCCCTGCCCCCACTGCTACAGCAGCGGGTGCCACTGTAGCTGTGCTTGAGGTTATGAGACGATTTTGCCTTTTCTCAAAAGCTAGAGCTTTTCAGATTTTTTTTTAGGAAGAAAAATATCTGAAAGAAGCCTTCTGCTCCAATTTATCATGTGCCAGATAATGTACAAAGTACTTCATGTGCATTATCTAAGGGAATCCTCATAAGGACCTTGTTATTCCTATATTATTGATGAGGAAACTGAGTCAAGAAATTCTGTGACTGGGCCAACATTACCCTGCTTACTAGGTTGAGTTGGTAGAAAAGATTAAGTAAGAGAGTGGAAGAGTCTAGGGCAGGGGCTGGGAATTTAGGAAAATACAGGGTGGGGTAAAAGTAAGTTGACAGTTGTGAGTACACGAAACACAGAGTCTATTCTTGTATTATGACATAATAATGATCGTGTTATTTTTCCTACAAACAACTGTAAACCTACTTTTGCCCCACCCTGTATACTTACAGTTTCTGTAAAGTATATACAATTTAATGTGAGGGTATCTATAGAGACAGAAATGTGATAAATCATGCAGTTGCATACAAACGCCTCTTGGTAGTTAACCTTTGGTTGTACTTACGGCAATATGTATTTTCAAAAGGAAAAATGTGAAGTCACATAGGGTAGTACATCTTAAATGTTATTGCAAAGGGGAGTATTAGACATGGGAGAGGTCACTTCTTAACTACCAAGAGTACATGATAAATTTGGTGCTTAAATTATCTTGGAACTCAGGTACTTACAGGTAATCAGTTTAGAAAACATGCACATCCATTCTTCTTTTGCATGTGGTTCTCAAAAGCACATAGAAGCTGATGCTGAGCATTTTGCATTCTTGCTTCCTTACATAACATGCAGTGATGTTCTAAAATACTAACTTCATTATTAATAAATATATTGCTTCCCAAAGAATATATGTACTTTATTGAAATATCACAAATACTATTATATTGATAATATTTTTCTCAATTTGCCTTGAGTAATAAAATTTTAAGAGTTCCTTAATCTTATTAAGAAAAGAATATTTACAAATTAATATGAAAAATACAGGCATGCCAACAGAAAAATTGGCCAAAAAGAACTCGAAGACAAAATAGCAGTAATCCTATAAAAATATGCAATTATTACAGTGATCAGTGAAGGACATATTAAAATAAGAAACACAGATAATAAAGACCATATATGACAAACCGACTGCCACATCATACTCAACGGGCAAAAATTATAAGTGTTCGCCTTAAGATCAGGAAAAAACAGGGATGTCCGCCTTCACCTCTCATATTCAACATAGTACTAGGTGTCCTAGGCACAGCAATGAGAGAAGAAGAAGAAATAAAATTGGAAAGGAAGAAGTAAAACTGTCTTTATATGCAGATGATGTGATACTATACACAGAGAATCCCAAAGATTCCACCAAGAAACTGCTAGAACTCATAAATGAATTCAGCAAAGTAGTGGGATACAAATTAATATCCAGAAATCAGTTGCATTTTTATATACCAATAATGAACTAACAGAAAAGGAAATTAGGAAAATAATCCCATTTACAATGGCTTTGAAAAGAATAAAATACCTATGAATAAACCTAACCAAGGATGTAAAAGATCCGTACCTGGAAAATTATAAGACACTGAAGAAAGACATTAAAGAAGATACACATAAGTGGAAGAACACACGATATTCATGGATAGGGATAATTAACATCATTAAAATGTCCATACTACCCGAAGCAGTCTACAGATTCAGTGCAATTCCTACCAAGATTCCAATGATGTATTTCACAAAACTAGAACAAATATTTCAAAAATTGATATGGACCCACAAAAGGCCCCACAGAGCAACAGCAAAACTGAGAAGAACAAAATTGAAGAATCATGCTACATAATATCAAACTTTACCATAAGTCCATAGTAATCAAAACAGCATGCATAAAAAGACACATAGATCAATGGAACAGAACAGACAGCCCAGAAATAAACCCACACCTTTATTATAGTCAATTAATATTTGACAGAGGAAGCAAGCACATACAATGGCCAGAGATAATTTATTCAATAAATGGTGTTGGGAAAATTGGACAGACACATGCAGAAAAATGAAACTATACCACCTTCTTACGCCACACACAAGAATAAATTCAAAATGGATTAAAAACTTAAACATTAGACCTGAAACCATAAAAATCCTAGAAGGAAACATAGATAACAAAATTTCAAACATAGGTCGTAGCAATATTTTATCAGATATATCTCCCCAGACAAGGGAAACAAAAGGAAAAATAAACAAATGGGACAGCATCAAACTAAAAAGTTTTGCACAATAAAGGAAAATATCAACAAAATAAAAAAACAACCCACAGAATAGAAGAACATATTTGCCAAAACATCTGATAAGGGGCTAATATCCAAAATTTATAAAGAACTCAAAAAACTCAACACCAAAAAACCCAAAGAACCCAATTTTAAAAAGGGGCAAAGGAGCTGAACAGACACTTCTCCCAAGAGGACACACAGATGGCCAATAGACGTATGAAAAGATGCTCGACATCACTGGTCATCGGAGAAATGCAAATGGAAACCACAATGAGATATCATCACACACCAGTCAGAATGGCTATCATCAATAAATCAACAAACAAGTGCTGGCGAGGATGTGGAGAAAGAGGGACTCTTTTGCACTGTTGGTGGGAATGCAGACTGGTGCAGCCACTGTGGAAAGCAGTATGAAGATACCTCAAAAAATTAAAAATGGATCTGCCTTTTGATCCAGTGATCTGACTCCTGGGAAGATAGCCAAAGAAGCCCAAAGCACTAATTTGAAAGAACGTTAAGCACCCTATGTTTATTGCAGCATTATTTACAAGATATGGAAGTAGCCCACGTGTCCACCAGTAGATGAGTAGATAAAACACTTATTGGACATTTACACAATGAAATACTACTCAACCATAAAAAAGAAGAAAATTTTACTCTTTGCAACAGTATGGATGGACCTAGAGAACATTATGCTAAGTAAAGTAAGCCAGTCAGAGAAAGACACATACCATGTGATTTCACTCATATGTGGAATCTAACGAACAAACTTAACTAACAAGGGAAATAGAGACAGACTCATAGATGGAGAGCAGGATGACAGCTAAGGTGGGGGGATGAGTGGGTGAAGGGGTTGAGCAAAAAGGAAAAAGGACTCATGGACAGGGATGACAGTGTGGTGATTACGGGGTTGAGGGAGGTATAAGGGGACTAAATGGCAATGGAAAAATAAAATAAAAAACTAAATATATTTTTAAAAAGAAAAGATAAACATTTAAAAGGCATATTAAAATAGTGATTTAAAAAAAAACAGAGGCTCAGAATTGATGAGTGTCATGAAATGGGTATTCTTACATAATGCTGGGGAAAGTTTACATCTCAACAACCTTTTTTGAAAGTCAGTTTGAAAAAAATGTAGTAGAAGTTTCTTTAAAAAGTAAAATTTAGAAAACACAAAGTGAGAGAAGTCAGAACAAACAACAGTACAAACTGTATGATTCCATTTGTATAAAATTCTAGAAAATGCAAGCTAATCCATGATGATAGAAATTAGATCAGTGGTTTCTTGGGTCAGGGGCTACAAGGAGGTAGAGAGATAGGAATTATAAGGAAACTTTTGGGGGTAATGGATAAGTTCACTACCTTGTGTTGATGGTTTCACAGGTATATACATGTGTCAAAACATCAAAATGTACATTTTAAAAATGTGCAGTTTATTGTATGCAAATTATATCTTAATAAAGCTGTGCCTGTTCTTTGACATAGTAATCTTATTTAAAAAATTATGTACAAGGAAATCCAATATGGCACAGTTACACAAATTATCATACAGCCATACTTGGTAATACTATGCAACCTTAAAATCATGATTTCGAAGAATGTTAAATAATATGACAACATGCTCAAAATACATTAAGTGAAAAAGGAGAATATAAACAACTGTGTATAGTATCAATTATTGATATAATCTGATATACTCAGGGGAAAAAACAGTTAGGAAATGATATACCTGGTAAGAGGATTATGGGTAGTTATTATTTACTCTCCTATAGAATAACTTTCTAAATTTTCTGTAACATGCACATAATATTTTACATTTATAAAAATTATTTAAACATAATTTACATCCAGTGCAACACACAGATCTAAAGTATGCAGTCTGATCATTTTTGACAAACGCATACACCGGGTAATTCACACCTCTTTCAGGAGCTAGAACATTTCTCCCCCCGCCAAAAGTTCCCTCAACCTCCCTGGAGGCAACCGTTTTGGTGAGTAGATGGAATCATTAGAAAACTTTAAAAAATTCAGGAAGTGTTATTTTAAAAAACACAAGGCCAAACATAAAAAATAATAAAATAAAAATAAAAAACACAAGGCCAACGGTTTGGAACTTCTTAACACCCACCAGACTAACTGGTCTAGTTAGATTTGAACTCTGTTTAGAAAGTTTCTCTGTATCAAAGACCCAGAAAGATATCTCACCACCAACTGTACAAGGAAGAAAGATGGCTATGAAACATTTAAGTGAAGAAAGCTGTAAGGAACAAGTTAAAAACCATCTTTCCAGCTCTCCCCACAGCTAGACAGCTGAGAACTCAGCAATGCTGCATGCAAAGACCCCCCTTTCCCAACGGCCTCGTTGCCCAAGCCCCCTTTCTACAGGGCACTGCTCCTCACCCAGGGCCTCTGGCCTCCGAGTGGAGATCCGCAGCCTCTCAGCAGGGATGGGGACAAGCTGAAGCAGTACACGAGCCAGCTGCTTTCCAAGGTGGCCACCTCCAATGATGCCCACCTTTAACTCATCATCGTCATCAGGAGTGTTGGCAAGCGATTCAGTCGAGGGACAACTGGAAGTTGGCTTCTCCTGGAATAATTTGCTGGAGAATGAACACAAACATAAATACACGTTTGCCCTGGAGCTCTTTCTCACTGTCAGCCTCTGATCTCTGCTTTAACTTCCTCACGTGGCAGGCTGGTGGCACCTTGAGTCGTTCAGAGATAAGGCATTCCAGTTATGTGCCACTTGTGCAGCAAAACTAGGAAATGAAATGCTCTTCCTGAGTGAATTTTCTGGAACGTAAAGCATACGCCCTCCAAGGACCAAAACTTGTTTAGCGGTTTCTCACCACTCATCTTGGATTCAACCAATAGGTTTATGCATTTTTATCAGTCAACCAATCAGCAAACTCACTGAGCAACCTGCCTCCTTGGGGACCTGCTGTGTCTTTAACATGTTCAGTTCAGATCTGGTTCCATCAACAAGGAGGTAATCTCATCTCAGAGAAAAGTAAACTGAGAAGTAGGCATGGGGCAGGGGATGGTCAAATACTCCAAGAGTGACTTAGAGTTACAGAATCCAGGAGCTTAGTCCTAGGTACCTGGCTGTCACATGACTTCTTATTTAAGTGTCTGAAGCCACATTGACTGGACTCAGAGCTTCTCTGCAAATCAGTATTCCTGGTTTCAAGCAAGTCATCTGGCTGTAGGGACCCCAAGTCACAGGGGGCTTTCCTGTGAGGGAGCATTCCACTGTTAGCACCCTAAAAAGGAACTCAGCTCATTTTCATGGACTGACATGTCACTGGTCGCTGTGGAAGACACGAGTGAACGAATGAGGGACTGATGAATGAACTGATTGCTCACTGAAAGGAAATCACCCTGCCCCATGCTTTATTATGGAACCACAGCCAAGGGACTCTAGCGCGCGTTTCTCAGGTGTTTTCAGACCAAGAGTAATAGGCAGTGGGTTGGAAAAGGTAGGAGGACACTCACCAAAGTTATCCTCCAATATAAACAGTTAAGGCCATTTGTATTCCTTGCAGTGAGACTCTTCTTCATCTGCCTGCCCCTGGAGACGTCGCTTACCTCAAATTACAGAGCAGCTTGCAGAAGAAGGTCGCGTGGGCGCAGCCCTTGATCGTCAGCTCGTGGCAACGATGCTGCAAGTACAGCCAGCTGCGGTCTTCCTCTTCAATCCCGTGCTCAAACTGCAGGGACTCCAGGTCCTCTAGTATGTCCATTTCCAAGCCACCGTCCCCTGCAGGGACAGAGAGCGATCGGTTTGGCTCCTCGTCCTGGAAGAGGAGGGGGTCTCTGCAGGAGGATGTGTGTGCCCACGTCCAAGCTCCTGTGGTGAGGGGCTTCAAACCCTGTCTCCTCCCAGTTCTGCCCTCCAGCTCTCATCTTCTGTCCCAGTGTGAGTCCTGGAGAATTCCTCAGCACTGGCGGACCCACGCATCGAGAATACCTGGATTCATGAAAAGCCTGAGCAGAAATCCAAAGTACTGTTCCTCCACAGGCGCTTCTTTCAGCTGATGCATTTACATCAGCAGTGGGTTTCATGGGTGCTCGTGGTCTAGGACTTTCTCTCTCCCATTTCCTCCTGTTTTACAGATAGGACTCGCTCTGACTGGCATGGCTCAGTTGGTTAGGCATCGTCCTACGAACTGAAAGGTCGCTGGTTCGATTCTAGTCAAGGCACATGCCTGAGTTGCCAGCCAGAAAGTGGGCATGCGAGAGGCAACCAATCAATGTCTCTCTCACACACTGATGTTTCTCTCCCTCTCTCTCTCCCTCCCTTTTCCTCTCTCTAAAAATAAATAAAATCTGTACTTGAACAACAAAATAATTTAAAAAACAAAATAAATAAATAAAATCTTTTAAAAATACATTTTAAAAAAAGAAATAAGACTGAACACTCAGACCACATTTCAAAGAAATTCTTCTCTGTCACTAAACTCTATGTGGCCCTACCAAGTACAAAAGACCCCAAACTAAATATCGGTCCTTTCCCTACAGCGGGGACATTTACACTTTAGAAAATGAAGCCAGTGAAGTGTAAGCCCATTTATACACATCTCTCACCAACCCAGCTGAGGAGAAAATGGCTCTACTCCTCATCACAGCTGGTCCTCAGGACAGGAACTGCATTTCCAGAAAGAACTACCCAAGAAAATTGTCATTATGACTCCTTAGCTACCAAATTACTTGTCTTGGAGTCTTAAAGGGGCCAGGCTCGCCTAGAGGTTTTCCCCACCTGCAACGTGAGGACATGAATTCCTTTCATGATTTGTGGAAGTGCTACACCAGGGCAGTGTGGGATCCTCCTTTTCTCTACAGAAGGTTCTGGACTTCCAGATTTTTTTTTGTAGAGTGGGATATCATACAGATGTTAGCACTACTCAAGGAGTTATTTTTCGAACCCCTTCTTTCTGTGTTCAAGAAATGAACGAGTAAGATAAGTTCTGGGGACCTACTGTTCATCATGGTGACTATAGTTAATGATATTATACTGTACACTTGAAATTCGCTAAGAGCAGATCTTGTGTTTTCACCACAGAAAGAAAAAAGGTAACTATGACATTCTGCATACGTTAATTAGCTTGACTGTGGTAATCACTTCACGATGTATATCAAATTACCATGTTGTACACCTAAATACATATAATTTTTATTGGACAATTATACCTCAATAAACCTGGGGGAAAACCAGTGACATTCAAAACTCTAGTCTATTTTATAACAATGGTGAAATTGAGATCAAAGTTCAAAACTACTCATCGCTGATTTGCATTTAAATTAAAAACATTTTTATTGAAGTGAAATTTACATAACCTAGTCAATTAAAAGTAAACAATTCAGTATATTCATAATGCTCTGCAGCCTCTGCCTCTCTCTAATTTCAAAATATTTTCCATGCCCCTCACAAAGGAAACCTGTCCTGCTGAGGGAGTACCCCCACCCCTCAATCTGCCCCTGGCAACCACCAATCTGCTTTCGTGTCTCTGTGGTTTACCTTTTCTGGGTATTCCACATGAACGAAATCATACAATGTGTGACCTTTGGTGCATGGTTTCTTAGTACCTTTTATAGGAGGGCTGTCATGTCACTCTCCTGATCTTTTTAAAAGACAAGTCCCCGGCAGTTGAAATGAAGAGCGTTGAAGCTGTCATCAAGCCTACGAAATACTTCCTTAGCCCAAAACAGGGGGTAGGCCACCCTACTGTTGTGAGTGATGTTTCTAGCTCCTAAGGAAGGAGGGGCTCAGAACCTCTCAGCTCAGCATGGCCAGCACAGCCCGGGTTAACTTGTTCAGGCATTTTCAAAAATAGGGATCCAGTGGTCGTGGCTTTGTAACACGTCAAGTGGGCTGGCTGACCTACATTTTCCAGAATTCCCTTCTCTGTGTTTCTGGTTAGGTGTGCCACAGGAGAGATTTCTGTCATGATCTGGAAGGTGGAAGTGCGGCCAACAGCCAGTGTGTGTTTATGCTCACAAGGGACAGGCAGGCACTTTTTTGTCTGCTGGTGGCCTTGTTGCTTGTGGGGCAGCAGTTGGACCTGCCACTGCTGTACCTTCTCCTGGACCCTCCTGCATCTTTTCACTCCCCAGCCAGGTCTGTTTTCCGCTCTGTGACCAAGGCCACCAGCTAGCTTCTCCTGCAGGACACTCACATCATCAAGGTTGGGAGCAGTGAGAAGTGACTCAGGTTCCAGTGCGTGGGCTCCAGCTTCTCCCTGCTCACCCCTCACTTTATTCCCATCTTCCCTTCCCTACTGCCTGCCACCTGGATTTACAGCCCTATCACCGGCCACGCAGATGACCTTCCAGAGACTGTTTGACTGCCCTCCTTGGGCAAGGTCAAATGCCTGTAATGTGTCTCACATGCAGATTGGACAGACAGACACAGACTGTACTCCCAGTGGTCTGCTTCTCTAAATGAACTCCAACTGATACACTAGTTAAGAAAGCTGTGACTGTCTGTGTGAAGATCAGCCAGTAATTGAGCACAATTCAGCAAATTAAACTCATTTCTACAACAGCAAGAGTGATTGGGAAAGGAACCAAACATGAGGTTACCTGGAACTGCAGAGGAACTGCCAAGTGGAAAAGTGAAAGTCCAAGTCCAGTCCCCTTAAAGGATCTCTCAGCGTCAGCATTACTAACATTTTGGGCTGTCCTGTGCATTGTGGGGTGTTTGGCAGCACCCCTTGCCTCTCTCCACTAATAGCACCACCGAACCGTGGAACAGTGTCTCCAGACACTCACACAGGTCTGCTGGGGGGCAACATGGCACCCAGTTGAGAACCACGTTGCCTTACACACTGGGTGCCTCTGCACGGGCACCTCCTCCTCCTACCACCTAATCCACTCCACGGTCACAGGGGCACAGAATTCTACGAGCTCTGAGAGAACCGCGCTCTCCTATCCACATTAAGATAGAGTCCAGAGAACGAGACCCGCCCACCATCACACAGCTTGTCAGTGGTAGAGCCGAGACAAGAGGCCGGGTCTTTTGTCTCCCAGCTCTGGGCTCTATGAACCACATGGCCCTGCGTCCTCCTAGCACCATGACCCCATAACCTGACACGTGTTGACAGGCTGCTGAATGTAGGCACTGACACAGATTTGTAGTGGTCCCAAAAGACCAGGCAATTATTTATTTGTTTTGCAGAAAACAACCGGAGGGAAAAAGAAGGCACCAAGGAAGAAACAACTTTATTGGGAGTCTCAGCATGGCTAGGGAAACCCAGTTCAGCCACAGAGGAGAGGCTAATGTTGGTACAGGGCAGGAATCTTGCATTACAGAACATCTTCTTAAAAACCAAGTGTGAAGCTAAAGCCTCCATCTTAAAATCCTAACGGTCGGCAAAGCCTCCGAGTTTAGCCCCGGTGAACTTCTGTCATCTCCTAGTGAAATAATGAGATCTGTGCACAAATGGAGAGCTCCAGTACTGCTGAATGTAAGCTCCTGCAAGTTCATGGTCTGCGGCAGGGAAGTAGAGGAGACAGTGGGGCTGTTCGCTTCACCCACACAAGGCCATCAGCCTGCAGTTTTTGACAGAGGCTAGACTGGGGCAGCAGGGGGACACTGGCCCGAGAAACTACACCCAGGCCATCCGCCATTGTGGAAGGCTCTGTACAGTGTGGTGGGGTACCTCCAGCAGGTCCTGGCACTGGCACCCCTTCCTGAGGCCCCAGGGAGAAAGCCATTTGGGTTCTGTTCTGACATCATTCACAGCAGAACTGCCAATGTCCAGCATCAAGTCCGGGCCATAATCAGCTGAGAGGAACTGAGTGGTCAGCCTATGACACCTGCATCTCTTAGTTTAGACTTCTCTGGCAGAGCAGTCACTTTTCTCAGACCGAGAGGGATCTTGCCCACCACGGGCCCAGTCTAGAAGTGACTCCCACCTTCACGTGAGCACCAGGTGGAGATAATCTTTCTCATGAGTCGAAGCTTTAGATCTTGGCCCTGAGATGATGGCCCCTGGACAGAGGATCAGTCGGAAGCTCTCTGTACCCAGGTGCTGGTTTCCATCCCAAGAGTAGCAGGTGCGGCCTGTTGATGAAGGGCCCAAGCAACGGGATGCTGTAACTCTCCTAAAGAAAAGTGTGCTCTACTCTCACGGGCAGCAAAGGAAGACACGATGCAGGTTTCAGGGTAGCTGATGCCACTTAATTCTTCCATCGAATTTGCTGTGGCAAAAAGAAACAATGATCAATTTGCACTGATCCCAACAGAGAGGTAGTGGGAATGCAATAAAGTAAGACTCCCAGCTACGTAGTACACGGAAAAGAGAGGAATGGAAGGGGGAGGGATTTTTAAAAACACTGTATGTGGCAGAGTTCATTTATTCAGATACAAATTAGACACCAAATCTGTGACTCACAAGCCTGAGTTTGGGCATTTCTTCTGGTCCTGCCCTCCTCAGGATCAAGAGTCACTAGCTTCCAATGACCCCAGGCAGGTCCCAAAACACCTAACTCGGAACTAAGATTAACACTAACAGAGAGGTCAGCAATTTCGTGCTATGAGAAACAGGCAGGCCATGTTCCTCAAAGAGCTCAAATCCATCGTACTCCCTTCTTACTTCCAACAGGCGGGTCACCTTCATTCCCAGGATATTCTGAATCTGTCACATTCATTTCTATCCTGCCAGAAGTTAGTCCCTCCTACCTGTCAGACTTAACCGTGACAGAGCATCACAGTCAGGTCTCACCAGAGGCCCCCAGACAACCCTCATGTGCCCCGGGCACGACTCTGTCAGCGGCCTGTCTCCTGACACTGCTGGCGGGGGCTGTGACGGCTCACCGAGCTGCTGAGAGCGGCGTCGATCTTCTCCTCCTCTGCAGACCCTTTATCCACCTTACCCCTGTACGCCAGCAACTGCTGACGATCCTTCAGGTCCCGGCAAGTCTGTACACCAAAACAGACGGACAAGAAGACCCCCAGTCAGCCCTCTCTATGAAGGTCTTTCTCGTCTTCTTACTCCCAGCTCGAGCCCAGGCTCCAGGAGAGGCTGCGACGACTGGGGCCCAGCCCCCACAGCACTTGGCGCTGGAGCGAGTCTAGAGCCTACACGGCTTGATTCAGCTCTGAGTTCTCCGAGCGCAACACTGAGAAGAGCACAGGAACGCCAGTCAGGGGCTGGGGATCACACAGGGGCGCTGGCCCCCAAGCTCACTCTTGCCAGATCATTTTGTCCAGCAGGTCAAAACTGACGGCAGTATTTTATGGTCCAGGACAGAGAATATCACAATACCGACTCTCCACTGAGGATGAGTACAGGGTTCATATTTCTGGGGAACTCACATCAATGACGACATCATGGCACTTGAACTTGATAGCTAAGTTCAACTTTGTGTCCACATCTTCCACTAGGTTGACATATTCCTGTAATATCTGTGGGAAAAGGTACTTTTGTTTAGTGATTCCCAGACCCATTAAACACAGAACGCTGAAAAGTAGGGAAAAATTCCAAAGAAGGCAAAAAGAGTTCACCTACAAATCTGATGTCTACAAGTCCTATCACCCACCACATGACCAGTGCTGCAGCAGGAAATAAGGTGGACCCCATGTAGCACTCCCATGCTCCCCCAGGAAAGAAGGAAAGAGCACGCTTTTCCACAGCTGAGAGCTGGATCCCCAGGCGAGGAACACGCATGCTCCAGGTCTGATCCAGCACTGCGCCCACTGCTCCCGGATGTCCCTTCTCGGTGAGCTCTCCTTTTGTATCATTTCAACGGTAAGCAGTACTCCACGTGGGCTTAACACCATAGGTGCTTCTCAGAGTATTCCTAAAAGGCAGAGAACTTCTCTCCCTGGCCTTTTCTAAGATTGTATTTATGTATGTATGTATGTATGTATGTATTTATTTAATCTTTAGAGAGGGGAAGGGAGGGAGAGAAACATCAATGTGTGGTTGCCTCTTGCACACTCCTAACTAGGGACCTGGCCTGCAACCCAGGCACGTGCCCTAAACCGGGAATCGAACCAGTGACCCTTTGGTTCACAGGCCAGCACTCAATCCATGGAGCCACATCAGCCAGGCCTCCCTGGACTTTTCTCTCTCAAATCTGACTGCAGTTACTATGTTGCCTTTCCCGGAAGAAGAGAACAGATCAGGTGTCCTATCACTGACTAGTAAAAGGCTGCAGGTTAGGTGTCCTAGAGGATCCTGCCCCCAGTTCCCTTCAAGACCCCTTACCTGGACGGGAGCATTGTTCTTGTGCAGAATTTCCACAACCCGATGGAAGCCAATGGGTGCTCTCTTCTTGGTGTAGCCCAGCCAGTTCTGAAAAAGGAAGGTGGCAATAGTAACTAAGCCAGACATGAACTCAACACACTCCGAGCTAATCTCCCTGCATTTTATGGTCAGATTGAAACAGTGTGGTGGTGAGAGTGGGTGGACTGGGATGAGGGAACCAGAAACGGAGAGGAGTTTTTCAGAAAATTCAAGAAACTTTAGAAGGTGGAAAAGAGTCATGTGAAATACGTTCTTAGATTTATAGGCACTAATGCAGAAAAGTCTGTGAAACACAGCTAAGCAAGATAAGCAATTTACTCAACAACTTGGAGTATGAACCTACCTAGGCAGAAAAATCCTGTCCTTTACATCTTTACATTTACATAAAGATGTTTCTTTGTAAAGTCATGAGGAAAGAGCTGAAAGTACCCATCAACCTGTTAACAGTATTTGCCTCGAGGAAGGGAGAGAGAGAAAGGCAGGCAGACAACGCAAGAGAAACTTCACTCTTTATTCTTTATACTTTCCCACAGTGTTTGACTTGGACACAGGCATGTATTGCTTTGGGGGTTAATGTAGCTAACTGAATAACTAACAAAGGGGAAAAAACAAAAATTCTCAAACCCATAACGAAAAAGTCAATATTTAAAATGTCAGCCAGTATAGACACGACAACCAAATGCAATGCAACATGTCTGGCTGGATCCTGACGGTGAACAAACCAAAACAGCTCTAAACAGCTAATTTAAATATAGACTGTATATATGATAATAGTATTACATTAATGTTAAATCTCTCATGTGTGGTTACAAAGGAGAAAAATGCTTAAGCATTTAAGGGAGAAGTGTCATAATGTCTAAAACTTACTTTCAAGTGGTTCAGCAAAAGGAAAATGCAGCGCTGGCTGCTGTGGCTCAGTGGGTTGAGCACTGGTCTGCAGACCGAAAGATCACCAGTTGGGGGCACGTGACAGGCAACGGATAGACGTTCTCTCACATATTAATATTTCTCTCCCTTTCTTTCTCCCTCCCTTCCTGTCTCTCTAAAATAAATAAATAAAATCTTAAAAAAGAAAAACAAGAAAAAAGAATATTTGCTCTCTTTTTCTATACACATAGAAAAGGCATGTACCCTAAACCAGGAATTGAACTGGTGACCCTTTGGTTCTATACACATAGAAAAAGAGAATGGAATGCAAATATAGCAAAAATGTTAATAAGTTAGTGCAGCAGATAAAGACTATTAGTGTTCATTAACTATTCTTTCAACTTTTGCTTAGGCGTGACATTCTGTAAAACAAAAAGGTAGAGGAAAAATGTAAGCCAGTCACTAGAGAGTGAGACTGCCCAGGTGCCTGGGACACAAGCAGGCAGTCTATCTGGCACTTTGGCCGCCCTGAGCCGTCGGGGCACCCACCTTCGTGGTGAAGAGGGCGTCCACGTCGTGCCAGGCTCGGAGCTTGGCGCGAGCAGCCAAGGCGGTCAGCACGTACTGTTTATCTGGGATCTAGAGAGCAGACAGCGGGGGGATGTAGGGGAGCAGAAATGCACTGGGGAGGTACTCAAGACTCCGGGAAAGGCAGGCAAACATACACCCCGGTGTTGGTTCTGCCCCTAGAAGCCCACCGATCTCTCAGGTCACCGCCCACCCTTCACGGCCGAGCCCCCGTGCTGCGGCTGGCCACCAGTGAAGCCTGACCTCACTCCCCACAAACACATTCCTTCCCGCCTTTCACCCTGAACTCCAAGGGGCTTACTGTGCAGGGCTACAAAGCAACATCCACTCAACGCGGTGCCCCAATACTACTTTTATCAAAGCCCTGACCAGTTTATATCTACCTTAAATGTCTTCTTCAGGTTGACTGGACTGCTGAATGTCCCCTAAGTTGAAAGTGGAGAAGGGATTTTAGTGTTACCAACTTTCCCAAATACTAGTCAACCTCCCATTTTCTTTTGTACTCACTAGACTTTCTCCATTTTATTCCGTAACTACTTAAACCCAAAAATTCTTTTAGGAGGAAAGCTCCATGAAGTCTAACTGGGTATCAGCACAACCCAGCTTAACAAGACTGGGTTAATTAGTATGGTGTTTTCTCCAATTTTATACTAATCCAAATGTCCACTTGTGAGCACTCCATTTTTAAAACAGGGTCCCAATATCCACAGCTACCCGACACCCTGCTGCTCGTCTGCACACTGCGTTCACCAACCCACTTGCATTTATGGGCCTCTGACAGAGACGGCCCTGGGAGCAGCACCGGTGAGACAGTGTGCTGCGCTGATGCCTGCGCACGGGGAGCCGCACAAGCCCTTACAGACCTCCTTCCCCTCTTGGCTCACCCTGCAGAGGCCAGGAGAGCCTCCGGGTGGATTTCTGAGAACCAGGCACACCCACTGTTAACAGAGTACATCAAAAACTGACTTCGAACTCGGCTCCTCTGTGCAGTGAGGGCCCGAGGTCTGTCACGTGTTGCCGTACCTCAGCCTCAGAGTAGTGGTAGAAGCAGGCGTAGAAAAGTGTTGTCACCAGTGGCATGTTGAGGATGGAGGCTTTGCGGGGGTGCTTCCGGAAGATCTCAGTCTGTCCTGCTAACTCTAGGTGGCGGTCATTTGCCTGTGGTGGAGTGAGCCAAGAGAAACAAAGGACAATGCCCATGCAGTAGAAGCAGGAGGAAAACTTTTAATACTACCACAGTTGGGTCTCCTGCCCTGGGTAAGAGGCAAGGAGGGGAAAAAGAAACTGCCCAGGATAACCCAGGGGAGTTTAAAGGCCATAACATGGTGACACATCCGGGTTGGATGAAGACCAAAGTAGCAGCAATGAAATGGGAATTCTGGGATGACAAGGAGATACTTCCAGGTTAACAGCAGGTGAGAAGAAAAAGGATGCTGAGAGCGATGGAGAGAAGGGGGCTACCGGAGAGGGAGAGAATGAAAGGCTTAGAGACTGTGGCAGGAAATGATATACAAAGGCAGGGCACAGATGTGTCTTCGATGCTGAATGGCACTCAGCTTTGGCACTGAGGCAGAAAACACAGATATGAGGAGTCTAACCTCAATAATGATCTGACGTTCCAGGAGTGTGTAATGGTCTTGTATGTGTGCAGAATCTTCTGCTGAAAATGGCAAACTGGCAGAGGGCCAGAAGGTTAGTACCCCTTCCTCTACTCAAACAGGAATAAACCCAATTAAACCAACTCCCTACTGCAAGCATGTGAGGCTCATGGGGCTTCATAAATCTGATCTCAATTCACCTTAGGAGCATCAATAAAAGGCTGAGAGAGAATGCAGAATATAGAGTAGACCCAAACTTTGGAGAGAATTCTGTATTTATAGTTTTGCCAAATGAAGAGGGATCCTGAAAACTGACAAAGTACAGCCATTAGTGATTTTGTTGAGGAATGAATTAGAATCCTCTCATTGTGGGAGCTGTAACGTTTGGTGAGTCACTTAGCTAATGAGTAAGACCAGCCACCGCCATAAAGGTTGTCCAACAGTCAAGTGAGCTACTTCCAAGAGCAGCGGAGAGCCCAATCAGCGGAAAAGTAACATGTGGGGCAGGTCTCTACAGGGACTTACATTCTGGGTCCAAGCCTGCACTAAATCAGTGGTTCTTGGGCTCTGGGGTTTCAAGGGTCAGTAACACTGAAAATACTGTGTCAGATAAAGTGTGGCCCCGTTTTTATTTTAATATGTATGGTCATAAAAAAGAATTACAGCTAATTTTACTATGGGGGGAGAGAGGGGAGAGGAAAAAAAATCACAGGATAAAAGACAGTCTTTCAGTTACATAAATTTGGCTTAAAAAAATTCTCTGCATTGTCTTTATTTTTCTTAATGTACCATCAATCAATTAAAATTCTATTGGGGTCTAGCATTTCGAACCACTAAGTAAGACAATTTTTAATGATGCTTGTATGATCCATTGTATGAGCCTCTCCCTTCAACTACCTATTCTTTCTACCCTCTTGTAGTCTCTTCATTCCTCTACATGAGAGTATTTGTACTTAAAAATATTTCTCCTACACACTTACCCAATGCAGGTCTTCAGAAATTCTTTTCGTTTCTCAGGGTCTTGAATGTTCAAGTGTTCTCGATAATGGGACAGCTAAAAATGTTTAAAAGAGACACAGAAAGGTTTTGAACTATTTCATCTCCTTAGAATGGAGAGGTGGCTCCATAAGTAGACTTTCCATGCTTCAAAACTAAATGCTTCATTATCAGAGATTCTTTCTTGGTTAAGGACTGGATGTAGGGATGGGGGTGGGGAGCCAAAGAGTGATTGAAAATCACTCTTTGGTTTATCTAATAATCTAATAAATTGCAATGTGTAATATGGTAGCCACCAGCCACACTGGGTTGTTTACATGTAAATTTAAACTAATTAAAAAGAAATTCAGGTTCTTAGTTGCAGCAGTCACTTTATTAGTGTGATTAGTGAACAGTGTCCATGGGACTAGTGGCCCCACATCGGACAGCACAGACAGAGATTACTCCCATCGTCACAGGAAGTTCTATGAACAGAGCTGGCACATAACAAAACATTAAGTAGATGGAGCACTTAGTTTTACTCTGGAGATTGGCTTTAGCTTCAGTATTTAACCAAAACCAGCTTTTGCTTCAGCTTTAGCCTTTAAAAAGCTGAAGGGCTAAATGCCTACTTCAATGTTATTTTTGGCATCCTTGACCTTGTACATGATCAATGGTAGTACCATCACAAATAGGGCATGTCCTTCTGGTTCACTGTTGATAGCTAAATAGTCAATTCAATACTATAGGTTTTAAGTGTAACTCTGAAAGAAAATCTTTTGTGCTTTCTATTTTGAAATTCTAAAAATTGAATTCAAGTTTATATGACACAATAATTAATGATGACTGTGAAAGTTGTAATTTTATATAAGTTTACTAAAAACTTCTAATAATGAAAAAATTAACAGACTGTCAGTTAATATGAATATTAAGAGAATGAGCCATGGCTGGTGTGGCTCAGTGGATTGAGCACCAGCCTGCGAACTGAAAGGCTGCTGGTTTGAATCCCAGTCAGGGCACATGCCTGGGTCGCCCGCTGGATCCCCGGTTGGGGGTGTGCAATCGCAACTGATCTATGTTTCTATTGCACATCGATGCTTCTCTCCCTCTCTTTCTCTTTCCATTCCCACTCTCTCTAAATAAAGAAGTAAAATCTTTAAAAAAGAGAGAGAATGAATTGGCTTTAGGAGGAGAGCAATCTCTTTACAGTAAACAGATTTTATAAGAATGTAAATGATAATATAAAACAGAATAAGAGATTATTCTGTTTTATTATATTGATATATTATTTAATGTTATAATCTAGTCTTTGTAAAATATCTGTTATATAATCGTTTGTAATATTCCAAACAGTGACCTTTAAGAGCTATAAACTTTTGGCCTTAAGTCTTTCAAAAAAAAGTCCTACTTGGGAAATCTTCATATTCTGTGAAGATAAATTAAAAGCAGACTATCAGCTCTCCCAGTTCCAGAATGTACAAGGTTAGAAAATTCCAAATTTACATATAGCAACACGCATGCTAAATCGTCTTCAACTCAAACATCACAGAGAACATGCAAAAAGCAAGAAAGTTTTAAGTTGAAGTGAGTTACCCAAAGCACATTTATTTTTACTAATCAAAATTCAAAACAACACACTTTGTAAGGATGATGCATGAAAACAATTCCTTATAGTTTCAAACCTATAAAGTAGAAATGGACACAAAACCTTTGTAAAATGATGACTACAGAATGCCAATCATTTGGAGTAGATTAAGAGAAAGCCTTTTTGAGATTTTACCCTGCTTTAAATATTAAGTACATTTTCCTTTTAGCAAATATTACTAGAAAACCCTTTCCTGAATTACACCCCACTGCACACACAGGCGTAACCGCATCATTAGCAGCAGCAGCTGGAGGTGAGCACGGGCGTCAGCGCACACATGCGCTGCAGCGGCTCCAGGAACCGCCCTGCCACCGCTGGCGCCGGGAAGTTCTCACCCCTGCATTCTGTCAACATTTAAAATGACCACTGAAGCTTTAATACTACAATTAAATTTTTGGTAAAAGTTCAGATTTAGTCTCATATTCCAGGCATTCATTCTATGATGATTAAATCTGTCAAAAATCTATTTTAATGCTTGTTCACTGAGCTCTCAGCCAAAGTGCGCACTGGGCGGGCCCCAGCATGGCCCGACTTCCTTCTCTACCTCCACCCGGTTTCTCATCACTCTCAGCTTTCCACGTTTTCTCTAGTATTAACAAACCAGGAGTTAAAAACAATTACAAACAACAACAAAAAACAAAGTACACATTGATGAGGCCAGTTCTCATTCATTTATTTAAAAAAAATGCTTATTTACAGCCAAATCAACAGAACATACTAAAAACAATAAAACATCATCAGGATTCCCAGATGTCTCTCTTTTCTGGGTACAACCAATGCCAACAGAAAAGAAACAGGTCCAGTCATTCTGGGATCCTGGAGACCGGGTGTTAGCTTAGAGTTCTGTTAAACAGGCCCCCAACTGAAATAAAGGCCACACTTACCGCAAGCTCTTCTGTTCTATCTAGGAACCTGGGGAGAAGCAGAAGGGAGCAGGGCATTTTTATCTATTGACGGTGGCGGTATAACCTCACGAGACAGGACGACTGCTCCAAGAGAAACACAGTTCACACTCAGCCGCCTCCATTCACAAGGTAAGCCCTTCTCTTTAACTCCCTACCCCCAGCAACCCTTTGAAAACACACGGTGGATCAGCCAACATTGCTCCCGATCTTTCCAGCCAAGCAAAAAGCAGGAACAAGGAGGCACTGCAAGGTGTGAATAACTTTGTAAGGTCTGATGGGAAGGCTCCAACTCTACCAAACCTTAGCCCACAGTAACGTTATAGATTTTTTAAGAAAGATTAAAGAACTCTTTCTTCTCTGTCAATACACTCTTGAGCAGATTTTCTATATTGTTGTCTTGTTCTCATGTACAGTGTAAAATGTGTCTTGTTTCTCCCCAAAGGTGGTATGGCCTTGAAGAAGAAGGACTTTCATGTTCCGATCCCTTTTCACTCTGAATGGTCCACTACAATTAACCCGCTGCTTTGGCGGGAGGTGATGCTTCATAAAGCCTTACTGATTGGGAAGGAGGGAGAGAACAGCCTGCCTCAATAAATGTGTCTTTGGAAAATTCATGACTAACCACCTGTAATCTTGACCCTAACCAGGTGACCTGCTTTCCCCACCTTAGTCTTTGGGGCAGCTCATCACTGTGCTGGAGTCACTGGTAACTGGAGTTACCCTAGGCCACATGTCAGCCTCAACAGAGGTTCCAACCCCTTCTCTGACACTGAAGAAAGAACATAATATACATACATTTTAATCTAAAGGCAGGAAGTAGCCCCGACTAATTGGAATGATAGGAAAGGAAAACAAGATAGAAGATACCCCACTCCCCAACCCACAGCAGATACGCCTACCTCTTACCTCTCCACCCATCAGAATCCTACCTAGTCTCAGGCCCAACTCCTAATTGCTTCCGTAAGGCTATCCTCAGGTACCCTGACTGCAAATTACATTTGCTGCTTCTGCTTTTCCACTATACTTCTCACTACCATCACTGGGGACCAAGTAATAAAAGATACCTTCAATCTAGGTTTTCTATTTTAAAAATGCTTAATAAATATTAATACTAGGCATTATGCTAAGTGCTTTACACACACTAACTCTTTTCATCTTCATAATGACCCTGTGGGGAAGGCATCATCACCTTTTTACAGATGGGAACACTGATACTTGGAAAGGTTGGGTAACTTGCTCAAGGCCACTCTATAAATTAACGGTGGAGCCAGTATTCAATGCTGGTATGTGTGACTTCAGAGCCTGGTTCTGAACCACCTGCCACACTGTCACCTTATCACAGCCTGTGGTGCATGACTAGTTATCCCATCACATTTCAAAATCTTGCCTAACAAGCATTTCCACAAACAAGAGACAGTGTGTTCTCTCTCTGCACCCCCCAGAGTGCTTTAACAAACCACTTAACATATTTTATGGACCCGGTGATCAGGGCTTACCTGAAGAGGTCTAAAAGCAGCTTTTGATCCCCTATTTCCTTAAGGAAGTGAATGAGATGTCTCAGGGCGACCTGCCGCACCTCCAGCTCTCGGAAGAGGATCTCTGTGATAGGCAGGAAGAAGTCAGGTGGACAAAGACTAAAGTCTATTACTCGAGTGTGAAGCTGATCTCCCTAGTCACACATTCTGAACACTAATTCCTCAAAGTTGATCAGAGGCTGGGAATGGTTTTCTATGGCATTCTTCCCCATGGCTCAACGGACCATCACACACTGCATGGCTCAGGACAACTCTCGGCCATTGTGTCAGCTTTAGGTCCTCAACAACGCAGACTCACAGCACCGAGCCTCAACTGTGACTGCCTCAAGCCAGCACAGCCATCTGTGTGTCCAGTCAATAGAGAGGACTTTGTAGTTGGTAGTTAAGGCAGCCATCACACTGATGGATGACAACTGCCCTCGGGGATGTGATGTGTGCTCTGAGGTCTCACGCCAGCCCTGCCATCTCTGAAGCAGACCCGATGCTGATGCATTCTTGTGTAAAAGCCACAGCGCCTTTTTCCCCCAAATATAGCACACATCTTGCTGACTTAAGATTTCCGTCAAACCAGGCTCACCTTTGCTCAATGTCCTCTTTAGGAATATCAAAACCTGGAGGAAAAGAGAACAAAGAATGAGTTACCCTATGCAACCTCTCCAACACAAAGCCCTGCCCTGAGCACCTGATATCTAGGCATGAAGTCAGCGGGTCCAGAAAACAGCTCTGTGATGGAGGGACTGGTGGTGGACATCTGGAACTGAGCTGTGCCTTGGGAGGCCACATGCCCGTGCCCGTACTGGCAAGAGTTACCTCCCCACACTCACGTCTCTCTTGCCTTAGATTATAGTAGCCAACCTACTGCTACTTAGGTACAATCAAGAGTTACACACAGTGCGTGTCCTGCAGCTGAGCCCTAAAGCACATATTAGACTCCTACACATCAAAAGGAAATCCAGGATCCTTACTCGACCTTTAAATGAAAATGTTAAAGTCTGCCCTGGCTGGTATGGCTCAGTGGATTGAGCACCAGCCTGCGAACCAAAGGTCGCCGGTTTGATTCCCAGTCAGGGCACATGCCTGGGTTGTGGGCCAGGTCCCCAGTTGGGGGTGTGTGAGAGGCAACCACACAGTGATGTTTCTCTCCCTCTCTTTCTACCTCTCTTCCCCTCTGTCTATAAATGAATAAATAAATCTTTAAAAAAATTAAAAAATAATGTTAAAGTCTATTGCGACTGGATTTTCAGAAACTAATGACAACAACAATTAAACAACAAACAAACCCACAACTCACGGCAGTAATGACGTTTCCATCATGCATGCTTACTGCTTCTTCCAGGAGCTGTAGCTTGTCCTGTAGGGAGCGGAATCTTTCTAATGAGCAGACCTGGCAGAATACAAACAGAATTAGTGTGCAAGGAAGAAGACTGTTAGCAACATTCCCTTGTCATGGGATGCTAAGAATGGGCAAGAATGGAAGGAACGTGCCCAAGGAAAGCCACTTTACTTCAGCACTACGATCCCAGCACAAGGTGAGACAGCGGGCTCCCGCCACCCTCTCCGGGTGGCCTTATGCCCTGGACGATGCCGTGTCCTGACGAAGTCCTGCCAAAGTCACCAGGTAGAGATTACCTCCTCCCTTTTAACCAGGTATAATCCACACACAATACAGTATTTCAACGTAGAGTTCAGTGAGTTTTGACAAGTATATAATTCCATGTAACCACCACCACAACCAAGGCACAGAGCATTTCCACCGCCCCAGTAAGTTTCCTTGCCCACTGTGATGTCAACACCCTCTTCCCATCCCCAGCCCTGGCAAACACCCATCTGTTTTTAGTCATTAAAGTTTTGCCTTTTCTAGAATATCAGAAAAACAGAATCATACAACAGCATACTCTTTCGTATCTGTCTTCTTTCACTCAATATCCGTGTGCTGTGACGAGTATGGGTAGTTTGCTCCTACTTATTGGTAAGTATTTTTACATTGTATGGACACACCACCATTTATTTATCCATTTAGCTGCTGATGGATATTTGGATTTTCACTCTGGGGATATTATGAATAAAGCTGCTATAAGCATTTGTGCACAAGTATTTATATGGACATGTTTTCATTTATCTTGAATTTTAAAGGTCGAGGAGTGAAATTAAGTGTATAATTAACTTTGTAATAAATTGTCAGACTATTCTACAAAGTAGTTTTACCATTTACCTTCCTGCTGGCAGTATACAAGAGTTCCAGTTCCTCCACATCCTATCAGTACATTTAAGTTTAGCCAGCCTAGTGACTGCATAGTGGTATCTTATAGCTTTAATTCATATTTTCTTAAAGATTTTATTTATTTTTAGAGAGGGGAAGGGAGGGAGAAAGAGAAGGAAAGAAACATTAATGTGTGATCACCTCTTGTGTGCCCCCTACTGGGGATCTGGCCCACAACCCTGGCATGTGCCCTGACTGGGAATTGAATCAGAGACCTTTTGGTTTGCAAGCCTGCATTCAATTCACTGAGCCACACCAGCCAGGGCTAATTCAAACTTTCTTGATAACTAATAATGTTGAGCATCTTTTCAATTGCTTATTGGCCATCATGTGTCTTTTGTGATACAAGTGGTGAAATCTTGTGCCAATTTTTTTTATCCTCGCCCGAGGACACCTTTTCATTGACTTCAGAGAGAGGGAGGAAGAAAAAAGAGAGAGAAACATTGATGTGAGAGAGAAAAGCATCTGTGGGCTGCCTCCTCCACCCTCCTAAGCACTGGACCTGGGATCATACATACCCGGACCAGGAATCAAACCCACAACTCTCTGGCTATAGGACAAAGTTCCAACCAACTAAGCCACATCTACCAGGGCTCTTGTGCCAATTTCTTATTGGATTGTTTATCTTCTTATTACTAAAAATAATTCATTATTCTTAATATACTTTGGATGAAAATCATTTATAATGTATATATTTTACAAATATTTTCTCAGTTCTGGTGATCTTTCCATGTTTTTAACAATGCAAAGATCAAAAGTTTTTAATTTTGATGAAATCCATTTAATCACTTTTTTCTTTTCTTTTTTTCTTCTTGTTTTGTGTGTGTGTGTTTGTGTGTGTGTGTGTGTCCTGGGTAATAATAAAGATTTTTGTCTACATTTTCTTCTAGAAGTTTTATGGTTTTAGTATTTATTTTTATTTAGGCCTGTGATCCATTTTGACCAATTAGTTATTATAATGTCAATTCTCCCAAAATTGATCTATAAGTTCAATGCAATCTCAATCAAAATCCCAGAACCTCTTTTGTAGACATTGACAAGTGATACTGAAACCTACATGGAAATAAAAGGACCCACCATAGTCAAAACGATTTTGAAAGAGAGGAACAAAGTTGAGAAACAAAGTTAAAGAACTTCCATTACCTGATTTCGAGATTTGCTATAAAGCTAAAACAATCTAGACTGTGTTGATGGCATAAAGACAAATAAATTAATGAACCAGAATAGAGTCCAGAAGTAGGTCTACGCACATATATATGGTCAATTGATTTTTGACAAAGGTACCAAGGTAATTCAATGAAAAAAAGATAGTCTTTTTGAAAAATAGAGCTAGAAGAAATAAGGAAGTACATGAGAAAAGAACAATGAACCCTAATCTTAACCTCACACTATAAACAGAGCAAAAATAGATTTATTGTTGTTCTATGGAAAATAATAGTAATTAATAATATAAGAATGAACTGTTTTGCATACGCACTACTGTAAATCTACTTTTCCCGCCCTATATAAGAGTTGACTCATACTGCGTAACAGACGCAAACATACAAGACTGCTCATTCTGAAAAGTACTGTTCCCTCCCATCTCTCACCCTTTCCCCATTAGTCTATCAAAGTAACACTACACTCTGGAGAATCTCAAATTTTGTAGCTGATTTTCTATCTTAGTGAATTTATTTTCTTTCTGAAAATACCTTCACTTAACAAATACAACTCAAGAGAGAGGTCAAGAAATTTTCCCTGTGGGAATAAGCTGGCCAGCTTCCCAAAAGTCCCACAAGACCTCTCTCCAGTGGCCTTACCTTGCCCTTCCGAAGGCGTCGCACCGTGTCCCCGGGGCTCCAGTCATTGCTGTAGTCCTGGAACAGCAGCAGCACGTGATTCCCAAGAACTCTCAGTGTGCCTGCTCCTCACCTCAAAGTCACTGTCTCAGTCCCCAAAGGGGAAATACTTTGTGGGAGGGAATGGATGGAAAAAAATGAACTGGGCTAGTCTTGTTCTGAGTTTCTGAAGGAACTAGAACGGGCAATACAAGCAAGAAGTGATGAATGAAGAGGGAATGAACCAATTGACAAAATCAGTAATGCTATGCCTATTGGTTCAGGATTCCAACCCTGAGATGCAATCAAGCTCATTTTTGAGACTCTAATTAATAGCTATGCCAGCATAAGGAAAGAGGAAAACATGTGCCTTTTCTGAATTTTTTAAAAAATGATTTTACTTCTTCATTTTTAAAGAGAAGAGAAAGGAAGAAGAAAAAGAAAAAGAAAAACAGTGTTGTGATGTATGAGAGAAACATCGATTGATTGCCTCTCGCATGCCCCCAACGGGGGACCTGGCCCGCAACCCAGGCATGTACCCTGACGGGACTGAACCAGCAACTTTTCAGTTCGCAGGCTGGTACTCAATTCACTGAGCCACACCAGCCAGGGCAACATGTTCCTTTTTGGACCTTACAGTACAGTTTCTTCCTTGTGAATCAATTTGCTTTTCTATGTGCTTCATGCAAATATAAGCTTCTCCAAGTTCCAGACCATGCTGATGATCAAAAGTACCCAAGCACAGCCTGCGGAAGGCAGCGTAACACGGAAGGAAAGCGTGTGAGGACTCAGACAGAAAACAAGCACCTGAGCCCGAGCGCCACAGCGGCCCCAGGCAAGCCCTGATGTTTAGAAATCCAATGTTTTAATCTATAAAAGGGGGTTAAAATAACAGGAACTCAAAAAGTTGGGAAGGTCAAGCAAGATAATGTATGTCAAAGCACTTTAAACTGTGTAAAGGGCCAAACCAGTGTAAGAAATAACTCACCCTATACTCCCCCCTGGGTCTCCCCAGCTCTGGAGCGTAGCTTTTGGCAGGAGTGTCCGAAAGGGCTAGAAGAGAACAGGCAGCTGGCTCAGGACATCGCCTTCTCATCATTCCTTTCTTCACCAGCTTCCTTCTTGACTTACAGGTTCCCAAGGTACTTTTTAGGGCCCGAGGTAGATCTCGGTTCCTCCCCAAAGCCAGTATCTGTAGAAGTCACCCCTCTCCACTGTAACTGCGATCTAGCTCCTTACTCAGAACCAGAAAATTTCTCTGATGATGATGATGATAGATTCAGAAGAAATTTTATCAAATCACCTGATTACCACTTTTCTCCATGACTTCCCAGACTGTACCCCAGATCAGTAACATCTCCCAAGGTAATCAAGGAAAGAGGGTCAATGCGTACCATCAGAAAGGGACTGGAAACTTCCAAGTCTTGTTCTCCCTGAAGATGAAGAATACATGAGGGAAGTCAGGCCCACTCGGAACTTGGTTAGGAATGTAGTGTGTATAAAACCTTACTATGCAACGTGCCAATGTCAGGCTTAAGAAAGCTTTTATTCAATTTCAGAAATTTGAGATGCTATTAAAGATGTTTTAATTGTGGCAAAATACACATAAAATTGGCCACATTCACACAGCTCACGCCCACAGCTCAGTGGCAGTGTGCACGCTCGCAAGCATGAGCATCACTCCCGCCCATCTCCAGAGCCCTTCACCGTCCGACGCCGCCCCCCCCCCCCGCCCCGCCGCTGGCGACCGTGCTGCTCCTTCCCGTTTCTGCCAATCTGGCCATTCTAGATACCGCACAAGTGGGGTCACACACTGTCTATCTTTTTGTGTCTGGCTTATTTTACTTAGCGTGAAGTCCTCAAGGCTCATCCATGTCGTAGTATGTATCAGAATTGTGTTCCTTTTTGGCTGAAGAACATTCCAGTGCACGCACATTTTGCTTATCCGTTCATTAGTCCGTGGACATTTGGGTTATTTCTACCTTTGGCTATTATGAATAGTGCTACTATGAGCATTGGTGTATGTATAAATATCTGTTCAAGTTCCTGCTTTCAATTCTTTTGGCATATACCTAGAAGTGGATTGCTGGATCATAATGGTTATTGCGTTTAATTTTTGAATTTTTTGAGGAACTGCCATACTGTCTCCTATAGTGGCAATACTATTCTACATTCCCACCAGCAGTGCACAAGGGTTCTCAACAGCAATGCACAGGAGTAGGGAGAAATTTTGACCTAGGCAAATTTCTTCAGTACCTGTCACGGGGTTAATGCTGATTTCATTCATGTTCTAGAAACCCAGAACAATCCGTCTGAATGTCTCTCATTTCTCCCACTCTTGATCCCCAACTGCCAGCTCCAAAGACAATTCTTTCTCCTTCAATAATCTTCTTACAGAGTAAATAAAATTTATAACCTGAGCATTTTTTTTTTTAAGGAAAAGAATCCCCTACGGCTTTGACCATCACTTTTTACCTCTAAAAAGGCTGCTCAGGGAGTAGGCAGAAGTAGGTTTGGGCAGCTGTGCATAGGAGGAGAAGCTGTTTCGGCTCTTTAGCTGTTCACGCCCCTCCTGGTTTGACCCACTATTACCAGCAGTCTCTTTGATGGACCATGAGATACCTGTGAGATAGTAAGAACTAAATCAGTCATTCTTATCCAAATAAATCCTAGATAATAACTATTCCAACAAATTCTAAAAGCTTTTCTTCCTGGTCCTTTGGTCGACATGGACTCCAAAAATCAGCACAGGGAGAAAGGATAGAATCAAACAGACTAGTCAACAGAAAAATGGTCAAAGGAAATGAATAAATGGATCACAAAAAAGGAAATTCAAGTGGCTATTAAACACACGAAAAGCTGTTCAACTTCACTCTTAATGAGATGCTTACATAAATTAAAAGCACACTGAGATACCATTGGTCCCCTCCAGGACAGGCAAAGACCCCTAGGTTTGATAATACCCAGTGCTGGCGTGGCTGTGGGAAACAGGAAGAACCCTCTGACATTGCTGGTGGGAGTACAGATCGGTGCAACCCTCACAGAGGGCAATTTGGTGGGATCTACCCAACACAGATGCAAACATCCTCTGCCAATCACTTCACTCTAGGACTTGGTCTTTCATATAGTCATATACAGGCAGAATACGAGGTTATTGATAGCAAAATAAATAATAACAAGATTGAAAAAAACTACAGTTCATCAATAATGAACTGATGTAGTAAATTATAGTAAATCCATGTATAATAAAACCATACTGTGATTTTAAAAAAGAGAGAATAACGAAGCCCTTTATGTACTGATATGAAAAGATCTCCAAGCTTTAACGTCAAGTAAAAAGAGCAGGGTATGATGTATGCTATCACTTGTATAGAAAAGAGATAAGAATATATATTCCTATATGTATTTCCAAATGTAAAAAGAATCGTTTGACATTTTTATTTACTGATTTTGAGGGAGAGGGAGAGAGAGAATCAAGGAGAGAGAAAGAGATTCACTGATCTGTTGTTCCACTCATTCTTGCATTCATTGGTTGATTCTTATATGTAACCTGACCAGGAATCGAACCCACGACCTTAATGTATCAGGATAATGCTCTAACCAAATGAGCTCCCACCAGGGCCAAAATAATCTTTTGATGAATACACAGGAAGCAAACAATAGCAGTTACTTGTTGGAAGGGCATGGACTGAGAACTGAGTAGGTGCATGACAGTGTGGCAGGGAAACCTTTGACTGTACGCCCTAAATACTTTTTCTTTTTTAATTCTCACCTGAGGACTATTGATCTGAGAGGGGAAGGGAAGGAGAAAGAAACATCGGTCAGTGGCCTCTTGGACATGCCCCACCCTGGGACTGAACCTGCAACCTAAGCATGTGCCCTGATCAGGAATCAAATCTGCTACCTTTTGGTTTATGGGACAATGCCCCAGTCAATGGAGTCACACTGGCCAGGGCAATACTTTTTGATTTTTAAATTACATGACAGTATTCTCTATTTTTAAAAAAAAGAACTTTAAAAATATTCTTAAAAACCAGGTATTAAGTAATATAACTGCCAGGCAGCAAGACTTGGTGGCCAAGGAATTCAGTTCTGCCAACCAGTTATGAGCACTTCGGTCAGCAGTTCTCAAATATGACTGCATATCAGAAGTATCTGTGCCCTGGCTGTTGTGGTTCAGGGGACTGAGCACTGGCCTATGAACCAAAAGGTCTCTGGTTCAATTCCCAGTCAGGGCACATGCCTGGATTGTGGGCCAGGTCCCCAGTTGGGGGTATGTGAGGGGTCACTGATTGATGTATCTGTCACACATCAGTGCTTTCTCTCTCTCTCTCTAAAAATAAATAGAATCTTGAAAAATAAGGAAGTATCTGCAGGGCTTCTTATACACTGAGACGCCCTCCACCCTACCCCAACCACCTACTGAATCAGAGTCTCTGGAGTGAAGCCTAGGAAGCTAATTTTAACAAACACCCAAATGAGTCTAAAATCGCCAGCCACGTATTAGCGCTAGGACAGCAGACCTAGCCATGTGGGAACTCCTGCTGTCTTTCCCGAGTGACCCTCTCCTGGGGTTGAATTTCCAGATGTGTGCATCTGAAAGCAGTCTAACCACACTCCCCTCCCCGACAAGCACCAAAGGGACGAACAAGGGGATCCCTCGTTAGTGACAAGAACCCTGCACACCAACCCCCGTGTAGGGCCTGTCCCACTCACTTCCCACGGGCTCCCCACTCCAGCTGACTCTCTCCAGGTCGTCATCGTCGTCGTCGTCGTCCACGAAGTCTCGAAGGCTGTTCACTGCACGCTTGGACTCCTTTAACTGCAGGGGACATGAGGCAGGACGCTCAGGTAATCAGCAATTCCCACCCCTTGAAGACCAAAACGATTGGGGAATTGGAACTTGAAGATGGCCAATACTTCTTCACCTTCTGTTATAGGAAGTCTAGCCTGCTAGACATTGGCCAAGAAAACAAAATGGTTTTTAGCCAATGCTGCAGTCCAGTGGCAGCGCTGGGAGGGCCCAGAGCCACTTTTGAGTTGTAATCACACTCCTGGCAATGCCTTGCAGTGTCAACCTGAGTGGGTTTATCCACCTCTCCAAAAATGAATGGTCCCCCATCTGTAAAGCAGACACACTAAACACAAAATTTTCAATCCACTCCATCTTTCAAGTAGAATAAGTTACATTCCATGATAAAAGACTTTGGGCTCTTAGGGGGAAAAAGCAGAAAGAAATAAATTACCTTAAAACTATAAAGACAGAGAGTTGGTTTTTATAGTCCTTTTGGTTCTTTCCTGAGGGTTCTTCTTCATGAACACTTTTCTAAAGATCTGCCCCAAAGCATTTCTGGCCTAATGGAGACCTGGCCAAAAGCCAGGTTACCAATTCTGCAAGGGCAAGGAATTTTAGAGGCCCTGTAGACCTCTAAAGGTGAGGGTGACCTTCAGCAACTGTTCACAGAAACCTACCTGTGAGAGCTCATCATCTTCGTCATCAAAGGTGAAAGCCTTGAACTTGGAGCTGTTCCAATATTCCTCTTCATCACCTTTTGTCCGATTCATCTGGAGTGAGAGGAAGACCGCTATACGTCCTTTCTAGATTCCCCACCCGCCCGCCCAAACCACAAACTCCCTGCAGTAATCAGGGGCTGTGAAAAAGAATCTGGTAAAGCAAACACTGAACTTGCCACGTAAAATCAGATCCTTGGGTATCCAACTGATCAAACCATACTTCTGATCCTCGAAGTACCCACAAGCTGTCATTCATCCCTAGAACCCCTACTTTGTTCAAGGCACTCTCTCAGGTGTCATAAGGAATATTTAAAAAGGCCAAGACACAGCTCCTCTCCTGAAGGACCCTATAACAGAGCTGGAGGATTCAGCATAGGCACACAGGGAGTTAATAATAGCACAAGGCAGGCAAGTGTTTTAAAAATGCATTGCCAGCTTTGCTGAATAAACAAGGCCAAAGCATAAACAAACAGGCCATAACTGCATTCCTGTGTTCAGCACAGACCCGAGTGCCACGTCTGAGGAGCTCTCCCAGGCTCTGGGGGCACTGCAGTGAATACGACTGACAGACGTCTTACTCTCACGTCTGCTTGTGAAATGCCTGAAAGAATAAAAGCAATTAAAAGCAGACTTACCCTGTCTGTATCTTTAAATCTTCATTAACTTATTAATGAGTATCTGCCCAAACTTGGGAAATGTGGGCATGGCCAAAAAAAGGGGGGGGAGGGGAGTGTGTGTGTGTATACAGAATTGGTCAAAAGACCACAAATCCCTCTTATAACTGCTCTAAAATTAGATTTCAGTCTGAAAAAAAAATTTTGCCCTAGAATGACAAACCAAGTTATCAACGCCAACTGGATTAGTGTGAAAACCAGTTTTATCCAAGAATTAGGTCCAAAACTTCACAGCACCAAAAATAACTCCAAGGGCTCCAGTGTCAGATTCTCAAGGATCAATTTGCTGTTCCTTTCATTTCAATAGCACCTTTCTCAACAGAAGTTTGATAAATACTCATCTTGGCAGTCCTGTTGAGGCTTCTAATGGTCCTTACCAAATTCTACTTACCTTTCGAACTCTGTTTTCAGGGGATGTAGGGATGGCAAAGGTTCGGTTGGGAATTTTCTACTACTACCTGATCCCTTCCCATTCTACTGAACCCAGATGTAACTTAAAACTTGTTCTGCATCCCTAATTCCAGGGAGTCAAAACCAAATAAAAAGATAGCAGACAACAAACCCATCCCCTGTAGTGGTATAAGCATAGGCGTTGTAGTCAGGTACCCTTGAGTTCAAATCTTGGTTTCTCTAATTCTGAGCAAAGTGGGTAAAAAATTTTACTTCTGAGCCTTGGGGAGCATGATGTCCTCCCTACACAGCATTGCAGTGAAGAATAAATAGGACTCGGGAAACACCTAAAAAGTACCTAGCATTTTACCGACACCTTCCTCTCTCAGTTTCCTCATCTGTAAAATGGGCATTAATAACATAAACCTACGGCCCTGGCCAGGAGCTCAGTTGATTGGGCCATTATTCCATGTACCCAAAGGCTGCAAGCTCCATCCCTGGTAAGGGCATATACCTAGGCTGCAGGTTCAGTCCCCAGTCAGGGCACATACAGAAGGCAACCAATCAATGTTTCTCTCTGTCTCTCTCCCAAATCAATAAACATATCCGCCAATGAGGATTATAAATAAATAAATAAATAAATAAAACCTACCATACAGGATTGTTTGGAGACCTAAACCAGATAATACAGGCCTGACACAAAATTAATGCTCAGTATTAATTTTTATTATTAATAAAGTATGGTACCTTGGAAGAAGTTAGAAAGAGAGTATTTTTAAGTAGTTTGACTCAAAAATCCTAAGCGGCCATCACGAACACCGCAGGTGTGCACGGAGCATATACCGTGAATGTCTCTGCCACCGGCGCCACCTTATAAAGCACGCGTAGTCCCCCTCGGAAGCACACTGTAAGGGAGGCCTGGCAGACCGCCCTGCCCTGCGCTGGGGGAGGAAACAGGCACCCGAGGACCGGGTGGCCACGCCGCCTTGCTGAGTGCCCCTGCGCTCCTGGCGCAGGGCCTCCTGGCCATTTCCACTCTGACTGGCAGGGCCCTGTTCTGCACTCCAGGGAAAACCAAGGCAGCCGCTCTTCACTACAGTAAATAAACATCTGTAAATACCTACAGACGGATGTAGGCTCTACCTGACAAACCCAATAATCCACCAGAGGGATTTCTGGAACCTTTTCGCAACCGTGCAACTTGGATGGATACTCGACAATCTGTCTATTACCAAGTCAGGACGTAGATTTACTTGGCAAGTAAAGAAATAAAGACTTAATAACTCCAGAAGTTATAAAGCAACCAGGTACAATTTGAAGAATGACTGAGACAAGTGTTTTAACATGACTTAAAATACTTCAGAGGCTTGTCCTTATTAGCACCTGTTTAATAAGAGCCCATGAGGGGAGAAGAGAAGAAACATGGGGGAAAAAAAAAAACAACACAGAACGCACAGAAAAAAAAAAAACCCACCCAAAACTCCACAACCAACACGTTTCCCCGACTCAGGACATCCCAGAAACCAACTATTGAGAAGTTAGATTCAGGTTCAGTTACCCTCTTCCAAAAACAGTCCTACATGGATGAGGGTTGAACTGAGACCAGGGAATGTGAGTTAAACTACGGGCGAACGTCCAGGAAGTCTTGGATCTACCGCAGTTGCCAGCGCCCGGTGGATCTCTGGTATACTACATATTCGTTAAAAGCTAATGTCGGGGCTCAATCGCAGCTCCAACCCTGAGCGTACTCTCGTCTCCCTGCCAGGGGTCGCTAGGACCGGAAGAGAGTCAGGCCTTGGGGGGAGTGTAAGCACGCCTTAAAGAATTGGGTGGAAAGGAACAGGGTGCGAAGGGGCTGGATTCAGCCAAATACGCAGTCCAAGGGGCTTGGGACACCCTCACCTCTTTCACACCGACCCTCCCAATCAGGAAAGCGCCAGACTCTTCCGCCGCCGGACAAGCCCTTCTAGACTGGCTATGCGGCATAGAATAGGGCGGAAGGGGGTAGTCGCGGAGAGGCGCAGCGGTCAGAGGGAACCTGTCGCTCGAAAGGCTCCGCAGGGCATGCTGGAAGTTGTAGTTTCTTCCCTCTCAGGCGTCAGGCACTGTCCAGACAAGCCACGGGGCCTATTAACTACAGCTCCCAGAATTTCCGGCGCACGGCACCTAAGTCGTTTCCTTCACTTTTGACGCGACCTTCCGTATTCATCCAGGGGGTCACGCAACAAGACTACAACTCCCAGGGGGCTCAGCAGTGGAGACTCGTGGTCCGGGGAAACAATGAGACGTGTTCTTTGTGTCCCTACGGACTAGGAATGGTCGAATGAGGGACTGCATTTCGGGGCCCTTCGGGGAGAACCTGAGGGAGCCTGAAAGAACCCTAGCACAGGCGGAAGCCAAGGTCCGGCGAGGTGGAGCGGAAGTACGGGGTGGGAGTTAGGAGGAGCCGGAAGTTAAGGCCGGGAGGGGGCGGGGGGTGGAGGGAAAAGCGAGCCAGAAGGTTCTGCGGCCGCTTCTAGTAGTTTCCAGGCGCTGCCGGGTAGCTGGGAGCAGGCGGTGCTGAGGTGATTGCTGTGGCTACTCGAGACCTGGTGACGGCGCGACTGGGGCCAGGCAGTACTGAGGTGGTTGCTGTGGCTGCTCGGGACCTGGTGACGGCGCGATAGGAAAGCCGATGGCCAAGTGGGGTGAGGGTGACCCACGCTGGATCGTGGAGGAGCGGGCGGACGCTACCAACGTCAACAACTGGCACTGGTGAGGGCTGGCGGGCCAGGCCACGGGAGCATTGCAGTTGGGTCAGGGTGGCGGGGTCCCTGGAACCTCGGCCAGGACAAAGCTGGGGCCGAGGCAGCCCTGACCGGAGACGGGGGTGAGTTCTTGTTGCGGGTGTCCGTAGCCCCTTGCCTCCCCCGGCCGCCGTTTCAGTGTTCAGGGGGTTAGGGGCAAGGTGGAGGGCTCTGCCCAGAAGACAGGTTTCGAAGAGGTGGAAACATAACCCCCTAGCTTCTGCCACCAACCTGAGCAGCGAGAGATTTCCCACACGTGGCCAGAGGAGACAGTGAGACCCAGACGGGGGCCCGGGGTTGTGTCGGGAGCTTGCTGCGCAAGGCTCGGGGACGGGGTGGCTGGAACCCCTGTTTTGCGGTTTGCGGGTGAAAGTAGAAGTCGTGGGGACGGCAGCGTCAGCCCGGGGAGCGGAGGTTCGGAACGCGGTCTCCGGGTGCTGGGCGCCCCGCGGCGGCGGGGACGCCCGGCCTCCCTCCGGGAACTGTTAGGTGGCGAGTGTTGTAACTCCGGGGACAGCCCCCGGTTGCCGGGCGAGCGCGCTTTCCGAAGCGAACTACTCTTTCAAAGCCTGCTGCCCTTCCCGAAGCCTTCCAGAACTCGTTCCCTTCTTTTCCAGCTCCCCTGAACTTTGTTCACTGTGTTGTTACTGTGTATTTACTTTGTTGCAGCTTTTGGTGGTTTTTGTCTACTGGCAAGTCGCCAGGCAGATATGAGTTTTCTTCTCTGTATCTTTTTGTTTCGAAGCCCCAGACTTACATTGTTTTCAGGGCCATCTAGAGGGCACACGGTGTGGGGGGCATTCACAGCGCAGCCTGAAGTTGACAGCTCAGAACACGGTGCTAATTGGGTCAAGATTGTTGGTTTATTCCTTCCAGGACTTCTCGTGCGTTGCGGGGCCCATGCTGTGCTCCGGACTTCAGCAAGACGCGCACAGCCCCCTTGGTCTGGCGGCACCGTGTAGGAGTCAGACGCCGTCCCCGCACCGTTGTGCTGGTTGAGTTTGTGACGTTCTGTGGGGAGGTTGTCTTCACTGACTGTGCGACTCCTTGTCTTCCTAAAACAGTGACACGTCTGTGGACTGTGGACGCACTGGAGTGGGACCCAGGGGTTTTCCATCTCCGGCTGCCTGTCAGGCCTCCTGAGTAGAGCAAGCAGAGCCCTCTTTGGCTGCTGGTCCATAGCCTTGTTTCTGTTTTGCAGGACAGAGAGGGATGCTTCAAACTGGTCCACGGAAAAGCTGAAAACACTGTTCCTGGCAGTGCGGGTGCAAAATGAGGAAGGCAAGTGTGAGGTGACGGAAGTAAACAAACTTGACGGAGAGGCGTCCATTAACAACCGCAAAGGCAAACTTATCTTCTTTTATGAGTGGTCCGTCAAACTGCACTGGACAGGTGAGTCTCTGCTGGGCTGTCAGGAAGGAGGTCTGCTGCATTGTGCGGACCTGCTCCGGAGCTGGGCAGAACAGGCTTTGAGGGCTTACGGCCCTTTCAAGGGAGAGAGTGCTGTCCTGGTGCCGTGTAGAAAGCGGGGTTACGTGCTGAAATTTCCCTGCCAGCGCGGAACACCAAATGGGTTTCCTCTCTGAGTCTCAAGAGTCACTACTGGAGAGCGAGCTGTGCCCCTGTGTTTTGGGGGTTGGTCTGTGTGACTGCCCATTAGGTGACCCTCAGACTAGCCTCTCTTGTCACTTGGATGATTTAAAAGTAGAGGGAGCGTTTTTTGGTCTTGGTCTTATATCCTGGCTTCACTGTGCGTCTGACAGGTCAGACCACTGTGCTGGCGCGGGGCCCCTTCGTCCTCTGGTTTACTGTCTGCTCTGTGGTGCCCTCGAAGACCTGGGACCATGTGTGCACCCACTGGAGGGAGGGTCTTTCAGTTGGGAGGGGCTTTCAGTCGGGAGGCCCTGGAGCTAGCAAAGGATGTGTGCAGGGCAAAGCATCAAATAAATTGGTGCTTCGGTGCCTGTTTCTCGAATGGTAGAAAAGAAGGGAAAGTAGTTGTATCAGGGAGGGTTTTGTTTTAATGCTAAAGCACAGTGGTCTAAAAAGAACCCTGGATGGCATCGTGCCCCATCCTGTTTTCACAGAAAAGGAGCCTAGTGAAGTCAGAAAAAGTAAACGTTTTGTTGATTAATTTTGAAGTACAGCTGGTTCTGCCACAGTGTGACACACATATTCCTAAAAATCACTGCGCTGTGCAGGTTCACTCGATGAAAACCACAAGGCCTGTTGGAAAAGGAGGGTTAGGCACACAGCACAGCACCCAAAAGCTTCATCAGTGACATATTTTTAACAATTTAGGAATGTAAAAATTGCTAGCAGTTTTAAACATGTAAAATGCTAAGAAATACGGAAATAATACAGTGAGTGTCGGGCCTCACTTTGAAAGCGACCTGGAGGGGCCTGGGAAGGTGGGCCTCAGGGGCTGTGGCTGGTGCGTCCGAGAAGCAGTAGGAAGGAGTCGTCTGCAGCCAGACGGAACTTTGTAACAGTAGCCGTGGGTAGCGTGACTAGCAGTAGGCTCAGTGCACTGAGGTCACCGGCAAAGCAGTGTTCATTCCTCCAGTGTAGCTCGTGGCTATGAGCAAATGTGAACGTTCACGTTGGATCGAATATTCCCTAATTGGAACGAGTTTGTGTGTTCAAAATAAGCTTTCTGGCAGAACTGACCATATTGGCTGTTGACCCAAAGTCTTCCCTGGTAGAATTCATGCGGCTCTTGGCCCCACACTGTAATAACACACTTGGTTCCAAAACATTGGATAAGGAAAGACTTTTTTTTTCCTGAAGGGGAAGGCTGGGAGTGTCTGGTAGGTCACATTTTCTCAGGATAAAGAGGCCAGCTCAGCTGTCCGAAAGAAGGGTGAGCAGAGTAGCAGTACGGGCTCCGGAGCAGACTTTTCTTTCAGAGAAGATGACACTGCATTGCTTTTGACAGGGACCTCCAAGTCTGGAGTGCAGTCCAAGGGACACGTGGAGATCCCCAATTTGTCCGATGAAAACAGCGTGGATGAAGTAGAGGTTTGTGCTTCTTAAGTCCTCATCTGAGTCTTCCACATCCTCTTATTCCCAGGGGAGAAAAGTGAGCTGTCATTCAAAACTAAAGCCCAGGCATTCAGAACCCCAGTCTGCAGATGACTTTCTAGGTCAGTGGTGCTGCTGGGAGCTTCCAGAGCAGCTTGTGCTTACGTAGTAACTTTGCTTTAGCTAGTAACGTGGGGCCTAACATCAGCCACCTTTGCCTTGGCAGAGAACCTGAGAAGGAACACTCCTGGGGATCGTACAGATACCCCGCCTCTCACACATTTCCTTTGGAAACATCAGTTACCTGATTGCTCAGCACCCACGTTCCACAGTGTAGGTACCCTCAAGTTATTTACTACCTACTTCTGATCTTTCACTCAGATTAGTGTGAGCCTTGCCAAAGATGAGCCTGACACAAATCTCGTGGCCTTAATGAAAGAAGAAGGGGTGAAACTTCTCAGAGAAGCAATGGGAATTTACATCAGCACCCTCAAAACAGGTATCCCTTGAGTAGTTGCGTATGCTTCGAGGAGATAGTGTTCCACCTGCCGGACTCTGATTAAGGGGCTTGACAGTCCTTTCTTTGACACATGGGTAAAGATTTTGGGGGAGGGGGCTTGTTTCATCTTGAAGACGGTCTATTAACTCTGAGTAAGGGAAAGATCTATAGATGCATTGTCTAATATGTTGGCTGTGGAGTGATTGAAATGCGGCTAGTTCAAATAGATGTACATCTAGTATAAAATACAACGGGTTTTGAAGGCTTGGTACAAAAAATGTAAAATATCAAGTTTTTTGATATTGATAATATTTTGAAGTGATAGTTTGGTTATATTGGGTTAAGTAAATTACTGAAGTTAATTTTACCTGTGTAACTTTTTCATGTGGCCACTGGAAGTTTTTAAAATATATTTGAGGCTGGAGTTCTATTCCTGTGGGACAGCACTGATCTAAAGACTTGGTATCCCAAGACTCGCTGCTTGGGCACTGGGGTATCTGTAATATGCATTCTCCAGGGACGGTTAGAGGGTGATTAGAATACTAACCAGCTCAGCCCCCCCCTCGGAGTTCCAGTCTGTTTTCATCTGGTGGGTGGAGTGCATGTGATGGCTGTCAGAGGGAACCAGCGTCGAGGTGGGACCCAGTGTTCCGGTCCCGTAACTAGTCATTGGCTGCTGAGCAGCCGTAAGGCGGAGGGGAGATGGGCACTACACGAGCGTCCTCAGGTGTCTTTCCCCACGCTGAAGCTCATTGGAAATGCAGCTGCGTTCGTCGGCTGCCTTCCCTAATAGACTTCACATACATTTAACAAGTTGTAGTGCTCCCAGTTGAATCAGGTTTGAAATAATCCCAGTGAACATACTACATTCTATAGCCTATGCTCAGATACCTGTCTGGCACGGGCCAGAGACAAAAATGTGAAGTAGATAGACGCTTTCCTGGTCATTACTTCATTCTGGGTTCAGGTGGCCATGTTTGTTAAGCTGCTCGAAGCCCCGAAACTCAGCTCCTATAAGAAATAACCTCCAAGAGCTGGGGTTTTTGTCTTTCCAGAGTTCACGCAGGGCATGATCTTGCCTACCTTGAATGGAGAGTCGGTAGACCAAACCGCCCGGCCAGCACTGAAAACTGAGGAGCCCAGGGTAAACCGTCTTCTCGTGTGGTGGGGTGGGAGGCCTCCTGGAACCGTAGCCGAGACACTGCCCCCTCCTCAGTTCCGGCTTTCTCTCTGACCCTACCCTCTGTGCCACGGCTTTTTAGAGTCTGCATGATGTAGTTGTCTATCTGCCCGCCTTTCACCTGGTTTTTATTCATTTGTAACTATTGCTAGAGCAAATGGAATCCATTAGGGACTTTAAGGTCTAACTCTCAGGTGCATTTTATTTATTTATTTATTTATCTGTATTTAAAGATTCTATTTTTTTTTTTTTAGAGGGGAAGGGAGGGAGAAAGGGGGAGAAAAACATCAGTGTGTATGAGACATCAGTCAGTTGCTTCTCGTGCACACCCTGCTGCGGACCTGGGCTGCAACCCAGATTTGTGCCCTGACTGGGAATCGAACCGGCAACCTTTTGGCTTGCAAGCCAGCACTCAGTCCACTGAGCTGCACCGGCCAGGGCTCTTGGTTGCATTTTACACGAGTTATGTTGAGAACACAATATGGTCTTTTCCCATATATGTCTTCAGTATGATTTCCAATTGGGGTGTTGGTATTTCATACTTTGATATTAGAGATTTCCTCAAGGTATTGGGTTAGATCACTAGCTTTACCTATCAGGAAATTGATCGGTTTCACCCCATTTGCAGAGCGAGCAAATATTTTTTCTGGAAATGGAACTTGCATAGTTCGGAGTCAGCACTCAGTTTTCAGCCCTAATGCCCTTTGTCAATACTGTGAAGGATATTTTAGAGAAGGGGGCAGGGTTTGGGTTGTCACTTCTGGCTATTTAGGCAGAGAAATTCTGTTTGAGAATCACACAGCACTCTTCAGAAATGCCAGGTGGATTATTACAATGTGTCCTATTGCAATGTGTCCTTTGGCTGAAGGGGTCTTAAAGCAGTCTCGGTTGTCCCTCACCTGAAGTGGTTGTTTTCCATGGGAATTGAGAATTTTTGAGAAAAGCTTCCCTTGTGATTGAAACACCCATACACACAAATTCCCCCTAGCCCCTTGTAGTAATTAGCCTTGGAGTGAAAAGTTTGTGAGAGTAGATGGCAGGTTTTTGTCTCTGAAACCATGTTAATTGAGGTTTCATCATTACTCTAAACTGGCTGTTTTCACTGTTCCTTCACAGGTTAAATCTGCTCCTTCAAAAGCCCAGGCCACACCAGTTGGTGTCAGAATCCCCACCTGTAAGATCACCCTTAGGGACACCTTCCTGACGTCGCCAGAGGAGCTCTATAGAGTGCTCACCACCCAGGAGGTGAGTGCAGTCTGTCTTTTGGTCTCATGGCACCTGCTGCTCCCGGCGGCGTGGACTGTGGGCCCACCCCTCCTCACGCGGAGAGGGTCCTGATGAGGAAACCTTGAGGCTTTCCTCATACAAGCAGAGACCAAGGAAAACCCACTTCAGTTCAACCCACACCTCAAAGTGTATTTGCCCTCTCTTCCTCACCTGCACTACCTTGGGGTCATTGAAGTGGGAGCCACTGGGAATCATTCTTTGTAGAAAATGGGGCTGAAGTAATGTTGTGTGGGTTCCGAATCACTCATGGCAGAGTGTGGCCTGTGGTGCAGCAGTCGAACCTGAGCCCGGTCGTGGGACCGGGCGGCATCTGGGACGAGAGCGGAGGCACGTGGGTCTCGGTTGCCCTGTGTCCCTGGATCCCACTGAGAGCCGTGCCTCTGCTCCCTGCCTCATTTTTTCCTCCCCCTCCTCTCCCCCTGCAGCTGGTCCAGGCCTTTACCCATGCTCCTGCAGTGTTGGAAGCAGACAGAGGAGGGAAGTTTCAGTTGGTAGATGGCAATGTCACTGGGGAATTCACTGATCTGGTGAGTGCCTGCTCGCCCCAGGCCCAGGATGCCCCCCCTCTGCCTGGTCAGCAGAGTAACATTTCTCTCTTTTCCCCAGCTCTGGGGGTGTAATTTAAGCCTTTAATCTCTGGTTAGTAGCTCATTTTTGTTTTGTTTGTTTGTTTCAAGAGAATGCTGCCATTTGAATTCTCTTGCTTTCCTAGAATTTTCTCCTTAAAGGAGTGAAAATTGGTTCTTCCTAGGAGAGCTAATGGAAGAAAGGTTGTATATATTGGTAGCTTATGGCCTTCCACTTGCTGCACCGAAATGTCGCCTGGGCACAGTTGACCCGACCCAACGTAGGAGTAGGAGGAGGTGTTGGAGACGACTGTGATGTCACTGCGGAAGCTGCTCACTCCGCGTCCACTTGGTCCTCGTAGGTGGTGTAACTGCACAGAGGATGGATTCCGTAGGAAAGGCAGACGGCCTCTCTAGCCAGGCTTAGATACATTGATATAGAGCAGCGATTTTCTTTTTTCTTTCCTTTAAAGTTTAATTGTTGGTTTTGAGAGAAAGAGAATCAGTTGTTCTACTTATTTATGCATTCATTGATTGCACCTTGTATGTGCCCTGACTGGGGCTCAACTCACAGCCTCAGTGTACTGGGGCAGCGCTCCAGCCAGGCTTAACCAGCCAGGGCCTGTGGCAGCTATTTCAACCTGTGTGCCACAAGAATTTTTAAAACCTGTGTTCCCTGCCTATTTAGTCAGGTCACTGATCTCTTTTCCCTTAAGACTGTTAGATAAAAAATGATAACGGCCAATACAACAACAGCTGTCTGGTGTGAACTGAATAAAAGTTACACGTGTGTGTGTGTGAGAGAGAGAGAGAGAGAGAGAGAGAGGCATTGGCAAAAATAGGTTGTTTGGTGTGCTGTAGAATTTTGGTAATTAGTTTACGTGTGTCGTGAGATGAAAGATGGAAAAGGTTGAAAATTGTTGATCTGAAGTATGGGCTGACCTCTCTGGTTATCTTAGGTGCCTGAGAAACATATTGTGATGAAGTGGAGGTTTAAATCTTGGCCAGAAGGTAAGTGAGCATCCTTGTTTATTGCCACTAAGTCCAGAATTTTCCCCTTAGTCTCAAACCCTTGGCCTGAAACCTCTCTCCCCTCTGCCTTTTCTCAGGGCACTTTGCCACCATCACCTTGACCTTCATTGACAAGAATGGAGAGACTGAACTGTGCATGGAAGGCCGAGGCATTCCTGCCCCTGAGGAGGAGAGGACACGGCAGGGCTGGCAGCGCTACTACTTCGAGGGCATCAAACAGACCTTCGGCTACGGCGCACGCTTGCTTTAAGGCCAGCCGCGGGAGCTTCAGCTTGCCCGACACTTCAGTCCAGCCCTCTCCTGACCGAGGCTTGACTCACAGGATTGCACCATCCCAACCACTAACTTGGGGCCGGGGCCCTTCCCTCCACGTATACCTTGGGTTTGTGCATGTTTTCTGCTGGGTGGGATTAGAGGGCGATTTCTCTTTTATGTGTACATATGCTAAATAAACGTAATTTAAAAAATGTGCATTATCTGGATCCTATGTTGATTGGATGGCTGTTACTAAGAGTTGCCTTAAGGTTCTGCATTTTATAGAAAACTGGGAGGTTGGACTAAGACCTGGACTCCATGCTGGAGAAGTGTACGTGATTGGGAGTGTGCATGTCACCAAGCGTGCTGCAGACTGGCAGAAGGTTGTGTTCCCCTCCCTGACGGAAAGGTGAAGGTGGATTGGTGCTCGGGGTTAACCCGGGCCAACATCACTGGTGGAGGTGGGATCCTGGGCTTCCCACTCTCCGTGACCTCTTAACTTCTTACAAGAATGGGTGACAACCAGGTGCGATTTGAGATGTGGACAGAGATTCCCACCCTGTGGTAGAGAACTGTACACCTTGAGTTAACAGGTGCCATTTACTGAGCAGTTACTATGTACCAGACATGACTCTAGTTTCCTTGTGTTGGCTCATTTAACCCCTAAGAGCCCTATGAAATAACGTAAGTTCCCACGAATAACGTGCACTTTTCCCCCAGCTTTTTGAGAGAAAACTAAGGATGCATGTCACATGGGTGTAACAATCTTACGTGTAATGTGCACAAAAACGGGTGCACATTATATATAGCAAAATCCAGTAGATACTATCATCTGTTCTACAAGAACCTTAGCCTTGGATTTCTTAAAATACCCAAACCCAACTGGTGGTAGCGTTGGGGTGCGGAAGGAGGGCCGTAACCGCAGAACCAGTGCTCAAGTCTAAACCACCACATCCGGTTCCTCCCTGCGCTGGGGGCAGCTCTCCCGCCATGGCCGTTCCCCGAGAACGCGTGCCTGTGCTGAGTCTGCCCACCCCTCCGTCCGGAGCACCGCAGCTGCTGGGCCGCCACTGCAGTGGTGGACACACTGAAGTGAGCCCCTCAGCAGCGTGGTGGACACACTGAAGTGAGCCCCTCAGCAGCGTGGTGGCCCCACGTCCCCTGACCTCACTTATTTCTAGCTGCAGCTTGCAACCAGCGCCATTTCAAGGGACATCCACACAGCAGCCAAGTTCATTGGGGCGGGCACTGCCACAGTCAGGGTGGCAGGCCCTGGGGCTGGAATTGGGACTGTCTTTGGGAGCCTCAGCATGGGTGATGCCAGGAACCCTTCTCTGAAGCAGCGGCTCTTCTGGGCCATTCTGGGCTTTCCCCTCTGCGAGGCCACCATCAAGCAATGGTGGCCTTCCTCATGCTCTTCCCCATGTGAAGGAGTGATCTCCACCTCCCACAGCTCTCCCACGTCTAGTCTGCCCTGCCCGTTCTCTTCCCATACCTCCCCAGGGGGCCCGGGGACGGTGGTTGGCTCAGGGTCCGACAGACACTGGAAGGAGACCAACATGACCGTGTCCACTGCCTCCTCGTCGGGCTCATTTCCGCAAAGCTGCTGAATTTCTAGCGTGTCAGCCATCCCTCCTGGTGTAGGGAATTCCAGGCCTCGGTACCCACCGGAAAGAGGGAGAAATGAATGTTTTAAACACCTTGTCGCATTAAACAAGCTTACTGAGGTTCTGGGGTGTGCGCTAGTGGGCTCACCCTGCTGTGTTGCAGGGGCAGGGACCACCCCTTTCCTCAGGCAAGCCCTGCCCTGGCATCCTGCACCCAGGGCCAGTCAGTGACTGCTAGTCCAGACACTGCCTCCTGCAGCTGCAGCTGTTTTCCTCCTCCTATTTTTGCCTGTTTTATTAGGTGGCAGGCCTGCAGGCGAATTCTACCAAAATGACTTGGCCAAGACGTGTAGTTAAAACAGAAAGAAGCACTAACTGGGATAATGTAGATCCCAAAAAGCCACTTTTGTCTCGAGTTTTTCAAACAAGAGCCTAACCGAACTAGTCTGTATCTAATTCAGCATTATATCTGCTACCCCAGGGGTCCAAAAAGACACCGTTGATAAAGAGCCTGGACTGGCCCTGGCCAGTGTGGTTCAGTTGCCTGGAGCATCATCCTGTCACTGAAAGACTGTGGGTTCAATTCCCCGGCGGCGCACATGTCTGGGGCGTGGGTTTGACCCCGAGCTGGGTGTGTACGGAAGGCAACCAACTGATGCTTCTCTTTCACATCGGTGTTCCCCTTCTCCCTTCCTCTCTAAGAGCAGTTAAAAACAAAAACAAAACCCGGACTCCAGCTTAAATTAACAGGCTCCTCCTAACCCAAACCACACTCCTAACAGAGACCAGTGACAAAAAAGGAGCCCTTTCACACCTGGCTGCAGAGTTGCCAATTCCAGGAAAGGGTACGAATAAGAAGTCCTGAGGTAGAGTTTCCTAACACCTTCACACAAACGAACACCAAGCGTCTGCCACGTGACATACTCAGTAACAGGCCACCCCCCAGCACCAGTGCCAATGGCTGTTCCAGTTTTCACTACTGTTGTTTGACTGCAGTTAGCTACTGCGTCTACAAGGCAGAATGATGCAACTAAAAAACGTGGGCTTGGTTGGACTTGGGTTGGAACTGTAAATATGCCACTTCCGAACAAACGGGTTGAATTCCCTCATCTGCCCTGTGGGTGTACCAGGTGCCTCGTGAGAGCATGCCCGGTGATGGATGCATAAATGCTGGCAACTGGCGGCACTTGGCAAACGGCACTTGGCAAACGGCACTTGTTAACTTCTGTGCTCGTGAGCCCAAGCATTTTTCCCTGGAGCAAGAATTAATATTTTGAAAAGGTGTTTAATAGGCCAAATTGCAAATCTTAGGCCAAGAAGTCACCGCACCTAGAACCACCTGTTAAATGTAGAAAGTGAACCTCACCTCTAGAGATTCTCACTCAGTGGGTATAGCCCATGAACTTGCTCACTTTTAAAAAGAAATCATTGATTGATTTTAGAGAGCAAAGGGAGGGGGGAGAGAAACATCAACCAGTTGCCTCTCATACGCACCCCAACTGGGGGTCGAACCCACAACCTTACAGGACAAGACCCTCCAGCCTACTAAGCCACGTGGCCATAGCATGAACTTTCACTCAGCTGATTTCTCTACCAGGAATTAAGCTTGAGAAGTGCCTCAGCATGTTAAGACAATCTAATTGTAATGGGGGAGCCAAAGAAGCGTCCTTGGGTCCCTTTTGTAAACAACAGGATGAAGGATCTGAAGCATCCTTCTTCTGGGAGACAAGGACAGTTGGCAGGATCTGACGGCGTTTGTGTTGTTGGTGGTTTTAAAGTCTAGGAAGAATTCAATTTGACCAGTCTTACCTACCTTAGGATTGTTTAACCAAAGGGGGAGAATTGGGCAAAACCCTCTTGGCAGCTGGAGCAGCTCAGTGGGGAAGAGCTGCCATGGTCATAAGCAATACGTGGCCGGGGGCTCCCAGCGTTTGGGACAGGAAGAAGAGTAAATCACACCGGTGACGTGACTGACACTGGACCAGAGTGGGGGAGGTGCCCTCTGATTTCATGGGGTTCTCCTGGCTGATACCAGCTGATACCGAAATGCCCCCTTCCACATGGGCTGGGTGCTCTCCCCCCTTTTCACCTCCCACACGTGCTCCTAGGCCTGCAGCCGCCCACAGCCACCTGCAGCGTCTCTCCTCCTCCGCAGAGTCTGATCCATTTTGGAGCTGACCTACTCCCCAGCCCCTTCAAGGCTCCATTCAGTCCCTTCTTAAACTTCTCTCACATGTGGCCTGCCAATTTAGTGTGTCACTAGGATTACAGATTAAAAATGGGACTGGCCAAATACCGTTTGGGTAATAAACAGCCACGAGGCACAGATTAACTTTAGACAGCATGTGTAAGTGTCAAGGTCAGTTATATTAGAAAGGAGGGGAGCCCGGGCCAGGTAGCTCAGTTGGTTAGAGGATCGTCCAGATATGCCAAGGTTGCGAGTTTGATCCCCAGTTAGGGCACATACAAGAATCAACCAAGGAGTGAATGCATATAATTATAAATGGAACGAATCAATATTTTTCTTTCTCCTCCTTCCTCTCTCTAAAAAAGTCAATAAATTCAAAAGAAAAAGGAAGGGAATTTGCAGTTTTCTGTGAAAATAGAGTCTAGGACAAGGGTGTCAAACTCATTTTCACCGGGGGCCACATCAACCTCGTGGCTACCTTCAGAGGTCCAAATGTAAGTTTAGGACTGTATACATGTAACTACTCCGTAGCAGTTAAGCGAGAGCTCGGTGCTGCCGCTGGGTAGAAACAAGGTGCGGGCCAGATGAAACAAGGTGGGCCGGATTCTGCCCACGGGCCCTGTGTTTGCCACTTGGGCTCTAGGAATTCTCTTGCTTTTATTAAGTGTCTGCTAGAAAGTAATTAAAACATATCCATGCTAATTGTGTTGAATTCCACAGCTGAGAGCGAGCATGCACTTGGCTTCTATCTGGTGACCTAGGTATTTTCAGACTGCGGTCCAGGACCAGACCAGTAAACTCACCTCTAGGTGTGATGCTAATCAGGAATGTGTGGCTCTCCGGGCTTCTCCAAGTGGCAGCTCGAAATGCACCTTGCCTCATTCTTTATTTTTTTTTAAAGAATGTATTTTTAGAGAGATGGGGAGGGACAGAGAAAGAAAGGGAAAGAAACATGGATCAGTTGTCTCTTATATGCGCCCCATCCAGGGACTGAACCCACAACCCAGGCATGAGCCCTGACTAGGAATCGAACCGGCGACCTTTTGCTTTGTAGGATGATGCTCAACAGAGTGAGCCACAGGGGTCAAGGCTTGTTCTACTTTGTTTCCTCGACATGTCTCCTTCCTTCCCCAAAGGCCAGGAGTGATCATGGAGTGCCTAGTAAGGGTGCCAGCTAAAGGCAGGGCACAGGTCCCTCCCTGCCAGCATATAGTACAGTCCTTGGGGCAGCTCTGTGTCGGATCCCCTTGCAGTGAGTTACCTGGGGAAGTGGGGCCCCTTCCTCTGGAGTAAATGCAATGTACCTCTTTGACCAAAGAACTCAGAGTGAAGGTGCCTCCTAGGCAGCCCTGTACAAGTGTGGGTGTGGCCTAACCTCTGCCCCCAGGAGCTCCCTCTGCCCAGCTGGCTAAGTGGTCAGACACAACCTGAGGGAGCTGGGAGTTCGGCTTGGGCCAGAAGCAAAGGCTCGCCACCCAGCCCTGCACAGCTGGGCCCTGATTTCTTCATCGACAGAACTGGAAACTAAAGTGCTTTATTGCCGAGGATCCCAGAGAGCTTCCAGGGGCTGGGAGTGAAATCCCCTACCTTGTGGAGGAGGCCTTTGTGGACAGGGACCTCGGGGACTTCAGCATTTCGACCCCATAGAAGGCAAGGAAGTGCGGGTTGGGGCTGAGCAGAGGCAGGAAGGGCTGCGTGCTGTGCTGGGAGATCGGACTGTGTGCATCTCTGCCCCACTCTGAGCTCAGTGCATCCAGTGCCATCGCTGTGGGAGCCCAAAATGGGTCACAGCGGGACTGTCTACACCACAAAAGGGGCCCCCTTCCCAGGGAACTGCTTTACTGGTGCGCCACAGGAGCGTGGCACACTCCTGTGCTGGTTCTCAGCCCACCCAAGCCTGGCTGCCGTGACAGCTGGGGCGGTGCCATCTCCCAGCCCTGCCCACTGGGGCAACCTGGACAAAACAGGGGTGGGCTGGACAAAGGGGCCTGAACTGGGTGGTCCCTTCCCCACCTGCAGCCTGCCTTGGCTTGGCCACCTCAGCCTGTCTGTCCACTGATAGCCTTCAGTCCCAGACTAAAGTGGTGTCCACTGAAAGGCAGCTCCCAGCCCGGCTGGGAGCTTCCTGCTTTGTGGCTCCCAGCAGCTGGTGGGGCAAGAGGGCCAGGTGCAGCCCCTCGGAGATAGGGGAGGGCTGGTTGCCCAGGGCTGACAAAGGGCAGCTGTGGGGAGGCTGCAGTGAAAGGCTGGCTCTCAGGGCTGAAGGTCTGAGCGGGTCGCCACAGGTCTTAGGGACCAGGCTGTGTGTGGCAGCCTGAGGGCCTGGTTCATGGCTGTGCAGACCCAGGGCAGGGGAGCCAGGCTCAGGGGAGGGCAGGAGCATGAGCAGCCAGGCAGGGAGAGTGCCTCCTCGCAGGCAGGAGAAGGAGGCCCCAGAGACAGAGATCGCTACTGCACCCCCAGGCCTTGGGGCTGGGCTCCTGCCCAGCACCCTGGGGCCTGTGCACCCCTCAACCTTCTCTCCAATCCAACCCCATACTCGGGTGCTGACCTGCCTGGATTCACAGGCTGAGGGATCACTAGGAAAGTACCCCAGCCAGCAGCCCCCTCCTCAGTACTCCTTGGCCTCCTGCAGCTGGGCCAGGAACTCCTCCTCGGGAGGGTTGTCAGCACAGGCCTGGCCATTGTTGGGGGGCCGCACAGCGTGGTAGCGGCTCCAGTCCCCCTTACACAGGATCCAGGGCTGCTTGTCCACCTTGAAGTGCAGCTCAGGTGAGAAGTCAGTGCTGACCAGGTCCGGTGCACCGGCGCCCTTGCCACGGGTCAGAAGCCGGCCGCCTGCATCATAGCAGCAGTGCTGGGCAGCCGGCGTGCTGCTGCCCTTGGACAGCAGGGAGCGCAGGCAGAGGCGGGCTGTGGGCTGGTACACGTCCAGCCGCTCTCTCGGGCCACTGGCGTCCTTCCACTGGAAGCTGCGGCCCTGGTGCTCATCCCGCAGGCTCACGGCCTTGTCCGCAGCCTCCAGCGGGTATGTGCATGGGCAGCTGGGCAGGTCCCGCAGCACCCGGCTCAGATACTGGGCGAGGAAGTCGCTCCTGCAGTTCAGCCACTTCTCACAGCTGTCCACATCTGCAGGGGGCGGGGAAGTAGGGGAGGTGCGGTCAGCCCCTTGGTGTGGTGTGGGGGGTGCTGGTCAAGGGCCAGTGTGTGGGGAGGAGGCCAGCCCCAGTGGGTACACAGGTGTGGGCTAGAGGGGCCTTTGGACTCACACTAGAACTGGGGGCAGCCCGACCCGGCCTCTGCTGACAGGCAGCGGCTGCCGCACAGCACCGGGGCAACCTGAAGCAAGAGGCCAGGGTTTGAAACAGACCCTGGCCAGGGGGCTGGAGGAGGGGCCTACATGCCCTCTGCTCTGCCTGCTGTTGTTCCTTTAGGTGCTGGGTGGTAGGCAAGTTCCTGGGGAAGGAGTTGTGTGTTTGGGGCAGGGTGAGCGATTCAACCAAAAGGTAAGAAAGTGTTTCAAATTCAGGCTGGGGCAAAAGTAGGTTTACAGTCGTTCATATGGAAATACTACAATAATTAAGAAATAATAATACAAGAACAAACTCTGTTTTGCATACTCACAACTGAAAACCTACTTGGGCCCCACCCTGTCTTCCCCCACTGGCCCATTCTTGTCCTTTACGCTGCCTTTCTCAGGCCATGTGACTTTGGGTGAGTCACTGTGCCACTCCGGGCCCCCGGGGGCCTCCTCTGTCTGTGCTGGCCCCCTCACCTCTCTACCTTGAGAAAAGTGTTTTCTGACACCCAACACACAGAACAAATTGCTCCTTCCTGCGCTCCAGACTTCTGCGCATACCTTTCAGCACAGCGCTCACGATGGCCACGGGTCTCACCCCGAAGACCCGAGCTCCTTGAGGACAGGCACCAGACCATGGTCCTCTGGGAACCCCCTGCCCCAGCATGCCACCGGTGCCCAGTGAGCTTCTACACTGTCAAATCTACAGCGTTGAGCAGGGGCCTCCTCTGCAAGGGAGGCTGTCGGCAGCCCATGGGGCCCTTGCGAGGTGCAGCTGAGACCCAGTGACAGATGTCCAGCGTGCTGGTGAGAGCACAGCCTGCTCCAAGCTGCTGGCAGGAGCAGTAGGGAAGATGCAGAGCCCAACTCACTCCTGATGACAGCCCCTTCCCAGACAAAGCCTGCCTGGGAGTCTCCAAGGGGGACCCAGGAGTAAAAGCCAGAATGGCCCCTCCCCACCCGGCTGCCAGGGAGAATAGGCCCCACAGGATGATCTCCATGCTCTGTGGCTCCCATCAAGCCCTTCCCATCAGGAGTACCAGGCTGGGAGAGGCCATGGGCCTGCCCAGGGAGCGGCTGAGAAATGCTAGGGTCCCCTTGCTGGGGAGGCTAACCTTCCAGCTGGAGGATGTACTCTTTGCCTTGGTGGATGGAAGCAAGATGGCGGCTGTGCAATGACCTCCCGAGTCTCCACCTTTGGAGAGTTCCTCCCCCGCCCCCCTGGTCTAGCCCCCTACTGACCTGGGCCGAGCATGTCCGTGGCATTGTAGATCAGGGGCTGCTCCTCCTCACTGTGGAAGCCCAAGGGCTCCTTGGCCTTGACACCTTTGGGGAGAGAGGAGGCCAGGCTGGCGGTGGCCCAGGGCACCTCCATCTTCCCGCTGGGGAAGCCCAGCTCTCACTAGGCTCTCGGTGCCCATAGCATCCGGGACAGACCTGGGACAAGGCAGGACTGCCATGTTTGTGAGCTCCTTGCATCCCCTCTCTCAAGTCCATCCCAGGTACAGGGCCCACATGCCCATGTTCCCAGGCCACCAAGCCCAGAGTGTAAGGCATTCCCCGTGCAGGAGCCATGGTGCATCTCACCAGGACGGCGGCAGGGCAGGGGCAGGGGGCCTGGCCGCAGGCGCAGGACTTGGTGGCAGTGCAGGCCTGGCCACAGGGCCGTGTCCTCTGCTGGCTGCCACCACCGCAGCTCCCACTGCAGGGAGACCAGGGACCCCGCTCCTCTTGAAGCTCATAATCTGGGCCAAGGCAGGGAGCCAGGGGTGAGTGAGCACAGCCCACGGGGCACATTGGAGAAAATGAGCAAAAGGTACTCTTTCCTAAGCAGGACACAGCATGTGCCACGGGCTCCAATACTAGTGGGCAGAGCAGGGGCTGGGTTTCCGCATCCCCTGCACAGTGAACACCTGGCAAATGGAGGAGGTGGCCCTGAAGAGAGAGCGCAACCCCCAGCCACATACTCTGTGCCAACCCAGCAACGAAGAGACAAAGACAGCTGGGCTGGAGGCCACCTGGCCAGTTGGTGTGACCTTGAGCAAGTCCTTTTCCACCCTTGAAGTATTGTCGCCATCAGTCAAGACCCAGGGCGACAATACTCCCCTGTCACTGGGGGTATTGAAGAGTGCCCTGCTGCCCATATGAGGAAGCGGGTCCTAGTGGGAGACCCGAAACACTCCGGGACTGGGCCCTCTGGCTGTGCAGGGCCTGAGGCCCAGGGGTCTCTGCAGGGCCCCTCAGACGAACGACACAGCCAGTACTCCTGGGTCTCACCAGGCCCATGCAGGCCAGCACCACAAGTGTTAAGGATAACTAATGGAAGAAAAGCTGAAAGTCATGAAATTCTGCCTGTTAGTTTATATGATCTTGGTGAATTAGGAAAAGCCTGCTACGATGCAGTCTTACTCACAGGCACCTCCATCCAACAACAGCACCAGGGCCATGGGGAGAGTGGCCGCAAACATGTGTGAGATGGTCTGCACCCGGGGAAGCCCTGAGCTGCAACCCACAAAAGTAAAAGTGGCCGTCACGTGGGCAGGGCTGCTGGCAGGCTTTAGGTAATATTCTCTGAATGGACTGCATTATATTTTTTCTAATAAAAATAATCAATACAGTGTTTACTGTATGCTAGCACTTTGAATGTATTAACTGACTTAATACCCTCTGTACCCAGTCCTGTGTAGTGAGGGCTGTGCCATTCGCAGTATATACAGGGCAAGAAACTGAGGCACAGAGAGGTTAGGTGTGAGTGGTGGGATTTAGAATATTTTCCAATTTGTTGGGAATATAGATATGAATATCTATAATATTAAAAATGTCTGTCTTGCTTAGGGGATCTCAGGGCTGCTGTGAGGGTCAAATGGGGAAGAAACTTTGCAAGCCATGGGCGATGTCACCATGTAGCTGGTGGTGGCTTCTGCAGCCCTGAGCTCCTGGTCTCCCCGCTGCCCCTGTCCAGGAAGCTCTCAGCCCTCTCTCTACCCACATTTCCACTCTGGACCACAAGGGGCAGCAGCCAGCAGTACCAAGATGAGAGTGCTCACCGTAGCTGTCCAGCAGCTTGAAGTCCCAGTTCCGAGGGGCTAGCCAGCCTTGCTCCCAGCCGCCTGTGGCCCCACTGAACCCAGCCTTCTCCTTGTCATCATCTTCCTTGTAGTTGCTTTCCTGGGCCTCCCTTTCTCCGTACTCTGGAGGGTAGTCCTCCTCCTCCTCCTCGCTGTACTCTGAAGGGTAGTCCTCCTCGTCCCCTGGGATGCTGCCCTTGAGACTGGACCCCCCCTCCTCACCCTCCGTGTAGCTCCAGAAGAGGGGCCAGAAGAGCTCCTTGGTAGGCTGCCAGCTGGGGGTGCCCTGGAGCCCATGACTGCTTGGCTCAGCCAACAAGTCCATCTCCACCTGGGCGTGGGGGTCCTCCACCACCTCGATGGCCACCTGCAGGGGGACAGACCCCAGGCCGGGCAGTGAGGGAGGGCTCAGAGCTGGACACCAAGAAGGAAGATGACGAGGGCAAGAGCAGTGGGGGAGGAGCCCAACGTTTTTGGCCTTCCAGGGCACGTGGGGTCCTAGCTTATAACCTGGCTGTGCATCAGAATCCCCTGGAGATTTTTAAGATTTTATTTCTTTCTTTCCAGAGAGAGGAGAGGAAGGGGAGAAACATCGATGTGTGAAAGAAACATCAATCAACTGCCTCTTGCACACCCCGCACTGGGGACCTGGCCCACAAACCCAGGCATGTGCCCTGACTGGGAATTGAACCGACGACCATTTGTTTTGCAGGCCAGTGCTCAATCCATTGAGCCACACCAGCCAGGACTCCCCTGGAGATTTTTGAGTCCCCAACACAGCCTCAGACATGGATGTAACTGGTCTTAGGCGGGGCTGGGCACAGTGGCTCTAACATGTGCCTGGGTGGAGACCCACGTGTGTAAGAGAAGCTGGCTTTGAATTCTGGCTCCAGCAGCCTGAAGGCTGCACAGCCCCAGGGGCCACGCACAGCCCCAAGCCCCCATGTCCTCACCGTAGAACCAGAAAAGAACAGCAAAGATGGCAGATCCTTGCCCCTGTCCCAGGGGAATGAGGGCAGGGGCTCTCTTCTGCCACCTTGTGGAGGGAAAGTAAGTAACATGAAATAATTTATTTAAAAGCAAACTGTAAAAACATGTGAAGTCATTATAAATGAATCTGAGATCACTGAACAAAATCCAGGGTGGGGAGAACAACGGAACGGAAGGAAGCAAGTGAGCATAGCCCATGCTCCGTCACCAGCAGAGAATGTTTTGGAGATTAGCTTCCAGGTTTCACGTGGACACGCGCGCGCACACACACACACACACACACACACACACACACTTTCAACAAAGTCAGTTATGTTCTACATTCTTCTTCTTTGGAGAAAGTGTTTTATAACTACAGATGCTACACAAAAATGTGGAATGATTACCACCAGGGACTGAGCACTGGCAGTGGAGTGTGTAACCTGGAATTCCCCTGTTCCCCCACCAGCCCTTCAGGGGACTGCACCGAGGAAGGGGTTGGGCCTGGGTGGGGAGCAGACCTTCAGCCTTTTCCATGAGCCCAACATTTCAGGGCCCCCCCCACCCCAGATTTCCAGAACCCACTGCAGCTCAAAAAGCCTTCTCCACTCATTGGGTCTTCATGAAACCGGCTGGGTGGTGCTGTCTGTCCCTTGCTAGGGACTCGGAGCCACGTTCGTTGCTCACAGTCTGCAGTTTGAAAGCGGAGAAGCAGGTCCTCCCAGCCTACAACTCCACAGGGACAGCACAGGGAGTCAACTTTTCCCGCCCCACACGGGGCCCTCGCCCGACCTCGGGGAGGGCCACTGAGCCCAGCTCTCTGCAGGCGGTCACTGGGCCCGTGGTCCTTCTGTGGTTCTCACCTGGATATTGGGGTTTGGAGTACTCAAGTCTGTGTTGGCCAATCCTGGCAGCTTCTGCAGCTCCAGAAGCAAGGGAGTGTTCTCCTGGGTCCCAGCAAAGGCTGTCTCTTCCAGGGTCAGAGCTGTGTGTGGTCCTGCCTGGTGGCGGGTTCCTGGGAATGGTGGTGTCTGCTCCTCTTCCCCAGGAGAGCTGGGATCTGGGGAGGGTGAGACCTAAGGGGGAGAGAAGGGGAGGGAGAGGTGACGGAGGTCAGGGCTCGCCTCATGTGGACCCAAAAAAGGCTGGTTGCAGGCAGTGGGGGGAATTCAGGAGCTGGGGGTCTGGACGATCACAAACCCACCTGTGACTGAACATCCAAACACGGCCACTTGAAGGCCTCGCAGGGTGAGTGAGGCATTTCCACCAAGCACTTGGACTAATGGTGCCAACATGAAGCATGAGAGGAGGGTTAAAATCAGGGTTCTACACATGGAAGAACAGTCAACCTCCTCATTTTTCCAAGGAAGAAACTGAGGCACGGCGCTTCCTCCGCCTGCAGCCTCTGGGGCACAAAGATGAGCAGGCTTGAGGCAGCAAGAGTTCAGGGTCATGCAGCCTTTCTGGCTGATCCGGAATCCCTTGCCTTCTGGGCAGGTGGTTAAGCAGTGGTTCTCCTCTGGGGACATTTGGCAATGCCTGGAGACACCTGTGTTTGTCACATCTGGAGAGGGGTGCTCTTGGCAACTAGGGGATAGAGGTCAAAGATCCCACAATGCACTGGACAGTCCTTGTGACAAGAATGATCTGACCCAGGATGTCAACAGTGCTGCAGTTAAGAAGCCCTGCTCCAGAGTCAGGCTGTCTGGGTCTGAGTCCCGGCAGTGGCTGGCATCTGACCTGTGGGACCGTGGCAGGGGACATAACCTCTGTGAGTGTTCTTGTCTATAAAATAGGGACAATGATGGGAAAGAGCTGGAACCTGGCAGGTGCTCAGGTGTTCAGTCCCAGCTCTCCCTGGTGCCCAGCTGGACCAGATGACAAGCAGAGACCCTGAAAACCCTGGCGAAACATCACAGCCACACACGCCCCACCTCTAGTGGAGCCTCCTGCTCCACGCATCAGCCCAGGGGGCTTCCTGGGTGTGCACAGGGGAGGGGTGGGAGGAGCCAGAGACAAGGATCCAAGGGCAAGTGGTGCCTTTGGAAGGTGATCTGATCCCCCAGAGACACCACTGTTGGGAGGGTTGGGGAGAGACCAAGTCAGGAAGGGAGGCAGCCAATAAAGAATACTCCATCAGGCTAATGACCAGAGTGGGCAACTGGAGAGCAATCCCAGCGGGTGCCTTGGTTACCTCCCGCTGCCAGAGGAGGGGAGCTGGGCTGTCTACCTACCAACCCCACCAGCCTTGGGCTGAGGGCTGCTGGGGGCGGGGCAGAGGGTCTGCCCTGCAGGCAGGCACTGAGGCTCAGTGCCCGAGAACGCCCTGGAGCAGCTGGACACTGGCTGTACCTTACCCCTTTTTCTTTGTAAAAGTAAAAATCCTCTTGGATTTTTTTTCAGTTAGCAAAAACAGGTATTAATGTGTCTTCTATAAAAGTAAAGTGATGTAATGTGAATTTTCGTAAAGCAGGGCACACCTGTACGGAGATAGCTCTCCACTATTTTCTCTATCTCTGTCACACACACACACACACACACAGCATGCCCACACATACCCTCTCCAGGCTTGGCCAGCAGCCCTGACCCACGTGTTTCCAGTTAACACAAGAGCCCTCGTGTCCACAAACCCCTCCTGCACTGCACCAGACGGCCTGCTGACCTATTGCAGTCCCGCTGTGGCTCCCGGTCTCCCATCTCCTCTCTGCCTCGGGGTTGGGAACCTGTTCTGGATAACGAAATCTAGTTGCCAGGTGCTGACTAGCACCTCCCCTCCCCGCAGCCCCAGCTGCTGAGGCCCGGCCCGCACACCCACAGCCAGGCTGCACGCACAGCGACTGCAGTCTCCCAGGGGTGGCCGGAGACCCAGCACTGGACAACGATCACCTCCTCAGCCAGGTTAGCGGGCCACAGGCTGTGGGAAGGCGCTGGGCTTCACCCTCCTCGCCAGGGTGCACCGGTCTAACCCAGCCCACCCTGGCACCCCCTGGAGACCTCAAAGCTCCTCACTGTAATAAGAGTACTCCTGACAGAGCACAGCCTCCAAGCACCAAAGCTGGCTCATGCCGAGGGGCCTGTGCCCAGGGCGCTGCACCTTGTTTAATGCTCTGCTGTGGCATTCTGCACTAAGTCCCACAAACGATGCAGCAGGTCCTGCCGAGCACCATGTCTGTATGGACACTTTGGGCAGGTACTAGCATCCTCTCCACTCCAGGGTGAAACAGTCAAGGGTCAGAGAGGTTAAGGAACATGCGTGGGTCCCAGAGGGGGCTGGCAGGGCAGGTTAGAGGCAGGTGGTCTGGCGGGACTCTGTGCTCTGCCACCTCCGGCAGGGCCTGCACCTTCTGGTTCACTGCCCACCACTTTGGGGTGGTGAGTGCACAGAATGAACAAAACACTAGAACAGGATGTTCCACTTTCCACATTCATCTTTCCTTTTGATCACCCTATCAACCCAGCGGGGTGCCAAGGGGAGGACCTCGATTAGGAGACTGAGATCCAGTGAGGTTGGGGACTTGCCTGGGACCACGAGTGGCCTGCCTGGTCCTGTCCTTCTCTCGCTCCACCAACCAGCTTTCTGGTGATTCTGAGCTCTAGGGGCAAGAATGGTCTGGAGGGAGAATGAGGGTCACAGGCAAGGACCAGAGAGGTGCGCAGCTGCAGGAGGGGCGAAGAGGTGAGGCCACAGGCTCAGCACTGGGTTCAAGTTCCCCTCTGACACTCACAGATTGGGCTAGGAAGACCCCCACCGAAGGAGGCCAATCTGCAGGAAAATACCTGCTTCTTGGTGGAGGCTCCTCCCTCTGAGCATAGCTCTTGCTCTCAGCCCATCCCCTTCTTCCCTGGCCACTCAGTCTGCTGCCGCAGCAGGTTCCTCCCCAGAGCTGCCCACGTGGGACCCCTTCACGAGGGACAGCGCCTGCAGCCTGGAAGAGCTGTCCTCTCAATTCTTCTCTTGCTTATTCAAATCTCCATCACCCTCTCTTACACAGTGATAGCATGGCCCAAGCTCTGCCCTGAGTCCCCAGCACCCCTTGCCTGCACTCCACGGTTTTCCTTTGCCTGCCTAGGAGGTGGTGGGCACCAGGACTGGCGCCCGGGGCCCTAGAACTAAGCAAAGCTGGGTTTGGATCCGGGCTCACCACTTACTAGCTGTGTAGCCATAGGTTACTTATTGGATCCACTGTCAGTCCCAAAAATGAGGATAACAAGAAACAAAATGCCAGGCACAGGGGCTGTGAGGCTGCTGCTCTGAGCTTCACAGAGGACATCCCAGGCAGAGCTGTGCCGTTCTTTGCCTGTGCAGTGCCTTGGAACAAACGGCCGGCCCTGGCCCCTGGCAACAACGGTGCCTTCCATGCAGGTGTGCTGTGCTTTCACTCCCAGCATTCACCCGACAGAACAGGGTCTCTCATTTCCATCTGACTGGGAGTAGACTGAGGCCCGGCAACAGGCCTGCCCAGAGAAGGGGTGGCGTGTTCTGTTCAAGATGCTAATGATTCCAGGACTTTTCCAGGGTTTCAATGAAAGTGCTGTGGCATGACATGTAAAGACAGACCATAAGATCCCCATGTAGCTCTTGAAATGACAGACCTGGCTCCCAACCCCAGCTAGGTTTAATGTCTCTGCACCTCAATGTTCTTATCTGGAAAATGGGAATAACACCCAGGTCATAATGGTGTGACAATGAAATAACATCATGCGAAGTCTTTGAACCCCCTCTGCAAGGCCCAGGGAGTGCTCGCTGCCCCTCAGCCACCCTACACCTTTACATTTGGGGAGTTTATGTTCTTTGGTTTCTTCATAAAGCTCTTCGGGTTGGTTGGTGATTCCTGACATACCACCAAGGCCTTAGAATAGCAGTCTGTGTCCTCTCAACAATTCCCTGGCACCCATCTTTGCTGAGTAACAGCTTTCACAGACGTCCCACAGTCGCGTGGAACAACGTGTGAGCTGGACAGGCCCGTGGAGATGACTTAGGCCCTTGTTTGAAATGCCAGGAAACCGTCCGAAGTGAGTCACACATGAGTTATTGACGCCCTGGGACCAAAACCCTAGGCCCTGGGCTCCAAGCTCTGGTTTTTCCCCTCCACAGCACTAATTTGCGTTAACATGTTGTTGATCCCTGACCGGTGTGGCTCAGTTGGTTGGACGTCATCCTGCAAAGTAAAGGGTCACTGGCTCGATGCTGGCCAGGGCATGTGTCTGGTTTGTGGGCACTGTCCCCAGGCAGGGGTGTGCGAGAAGCAACTGGAAAGATGTTTCTCTCACACAATGATGTTTCTCTCCCTCTCTTTCTCCCTCCCTTCCCTTCTCTCTAGAAATAAATAAATAAATCTTTTTTTAAAATGTTGAGGGCTCAGCCAGGCCTTGCTGGGGCTGGGGATATGACTTTGGCTCTGAAAATAACTCATCCTCAAGGCTGGTTTTGGGGAAAGATCTGGCAAACCTACTGAAAATAATTACAATACAAGGCTGTTAAGCACTAACATAGGAAGTATGTATGCCGAATGAGTAGAAAAAAACTGCCAGTTTAATTCATTTTGTGACCACTGCCATCTCTAATTAGGAGAGGGGACTGGTCAGAGGCTGCCCGGTGGCTCGGGACTGCCCACAGCAATGGTTCCTGAGGGGTGGTGTCCCTCCAGGAGCACACAGCACAGCCTGGCTGTGTCAGGGAGGGGTGCTTCAGGCGTCAAGTGAGTAGAGGCCAGGGATGCTGCCAAGCATCCCACAGTGCTCGACAAAGAATACGCAACCCCAGGTGGCAGTGGTGTGGAGGCTGCGAAGGCCTAGCTGAAGGGACATACTTTCAATGGGGGCAAAAATTGGCTCTCTGGGCCAAGGAAGACGCTTAGATGTCGCAGTGGTTTGTGACACTCCAAAAGGCCACATCCACGAGCAGTAAATCTGTGTTAGTAAACGTTCATGGGGGGTGGGGCACTGAAAAAGTGTCCGAAAAGCTCTTTAGGGCAGCAGTAGTGAAAAAAGGTGGACACACCAGGGTCCACACTGACCCCCTCAAGTGCAGCCTGGGGCCCTTCCCTCCCTTTGCCTCTGGAGGGCCTCAGCGGCCTGGGCGCCGACAGCGCATCCCCAGCTGGCTCACTCACCAATCCCTGCACCCTGCACACCTGTCTGTGCGTTCCTGCATGCCTTGGAACAAGTCCAGCAGGTTTCACCTGCAGCAGGATGAACAGTCCACTCCCGTCTAGGGAGGGACGGCCGGACTGTGGACCGCTGATGACAGCCAACACGGGTTTCGACAGCCTATGGTTTCTCTCCATGGCTAACACCACTCTTTAACGTCTCACTCCTGCCCTGCGCCCAGCTCCAAGGCCCACCCACAGGCTGTCCAGGAAGTTCTCCCCAACAACTAGGCGACGTCTTCTGCTTTTCCAAGTTCATCATAATATAAAGGTCCCGGGAGGACTACTCACACCCAGCAAGTTGGAGGACTCTGCTCACTATCTCATCTTGTCCCAATTCCTGCCCAAAGGGACACAAACCCCTTTGCAGATTTAAGAGGCTGCACCTTGACCGTTTGAACCTTGGCACGTCAGGCCCCCTACCTGGCAAAGCGCCAAGCGCTGGCTCCTCCCCCACCCCCGCACCCTCAGGAGTTCACACCTGGACAGAGCGGCTGCAGAAGTGAGTTTAGGGAGAGGCAACGAGAGGAAGCCGTGGCTTTCCTGGGTGGCTGCCCTCCTCACTCAGCAGACAAGTGAAACTTCATCTCAGGCTTGCGCGCTACAGAGCCCGGGGAGTGGGGACTCCTGGGGCCCCGTGCACCTGGCCCTCGCCCTGCCCAGCCCAGCCCAGCCCTTGCACCTGGTGGTCGCTGCTCGCGTCCCAGGCCTGCTCCCCGCGCGGCCTGAGCAGGGGGGCCAGGAGGAGGACCGAGCGCGCAGCCCCGCACCCCGACGCTCACCTCCACCAGCCTCGCGTGGCTCCGAGGTCGGAGCCAGGGACCCCACGGCTTCTTCATGGGGAGCCCCCGCCCCTCCTCCAGCAGCGCCGTCAGCAGCACCACACCGAAGAGGAGCCGCGCTCTGCCAGGGAGCCGGGGCATCCTGTCCCGTTGAAGCCTCTCTACCCGCGCTTCCGCGCCTCCCGACCCGCTCCGGGGAGTTTATTGGGTCCCGGCCTTGCCTCCTTCAGGGGCGGGAAGTTGGGGGGCGGTGGCTCAGGCCTGGCCTCTGGGGCGCACGGGCTGGGGGCGGGCGGCGCGCCACCCTCTCCTGCCTGAGCCCCGGGAGGGGCGCCGGCACTGCTCTCTGGGTCAGCGCCCGGGATGTCCCCCGCCCTCCCCGGAGGGCTGGCCTCTCGACTCTTCCTTTGATCTGGCCTCCTCCCTGCCCTCTGTGCCAGCCGCTGTCGCAGCCCCAAGCGAATTCTTGTAATGGGGAATTTGCAGCGCGCCGGCAGACGCTCTCCAGGCCTGGCTGGGACTCCTGCGAGGGTCGCCCTCCCCGCGGGCACTCTGACCACGGCGTTGGGGCACGCGAGCTAGGGATGCACTGCAGCCCAACGCCGGACCCGTCAGATCTTGGGCAAATGTTTTTATTTTTGACTCCAGGTAGGTTTGCTTGGGGAGGAAGGAAGGCCTGGAAGTAACTCCCCCAGGCTTTCCCAGCTCCCCTCCTGGACGCGGAGACCACCAACACACCTGCCACTCTGCACTTAGTTTTCTCAGGGTGTTTGTTCTCTGAACTCTTCAGAAGCCAGCTTGAGACTCAGATGTGAGGACTGAAGGGAAACAAAGTTTTGCCACCCTGAAGCTACCGTTTTGGGATATTGGTTTTAAGTGTTTATTAAGAGAGAGAAAACCTTTGCTGCACCCCCTTTCCTGCCCAAGAGATTCAGACAGAAAAACCTGTTATAGGAAGATCTTAGGGTACTGCCTTAGCCTAATTTGAGTATAGTAAATACGTATATCTGTGGCTCTGTGGGGGGAGGGTTCAGAAAAGGGGCAGTGGCCTCTGCCCACCCTTCTGTCTGGGAGAAAGCTTTCCCCCAGCTCCCACCTTGATGTCAGACTCAGTTCCTCCTGGTACGCCTCTGGTGCCTTTCAAGCTGCTACCCCCATGCTGGAGCTCAGAGGGAGTGAGTCTGAGTAGGTCTCTGCATGTGGGTTCCATGCAAGAGGAACTTCTTGGAACTCCAGAAGTTTCTTCTACCAACTCAATCCCCGCTGTATTTTGCAGCCAGAAGTTATGGGGACTTATCTTCCTACTGCTGAAACCTTGGACTAGGGGGCTTGGGGTGGGGCTGGGACTCTTTACTACTGAAATATCCTTCCCAAATTTTTATCCACCACTCTAGGTGTGGGGCCAACCAGCCCATTTAGCACTCCATGCCTCCATCTCTCCCGTCAGTCTGGAGCTGTTACTGAGCAGCACCTGGGGTCCTACGCCTGCGGCCACCCTCTAGGCAAAATTTCTCAGGCCAAGGTTTGGTGATAAAGGAAATGAGGCTTTTTCAAAAGCGACACAATCTTGGAATAACAGCTCTCAATAAGAATTACTGTATTTTGCCATGTATAATGTACATTTTTGCCCAAATTTTTTTAGGGAAAAATAAGGATGCACATTAAACATGGGTAGTACTTATTCTGTATCTATATAAATGTTTTTAATTTTTTATTTATGCTTATGCATTAAAAGTGTAACTCTACAAAGTACTAATGGTATCCATATGCAAAATAATACCCTGGAATAGGATCATCGGTTTTGTTTCTAAATATAAATTAAAAATTGAATTAAAAAGTTAAAACACAAGATTTTTTCCCCCTGAAAGTTTGGGTCAAAAATGTGGGTGTGCATTATACATGGGAGCTTCATTATTCCCAACAAAATACGACAGTCGCTTAGGCTTATGAATTAAGACTAAACTCTTTAGTTACAGCTTCAATCACTTAAGGCTATCAAGGCTAAACTCTGACACCTGGGTTCTCCGCATTTCCTGCCCCCTCCCCCGTTAGTTTTTAGTTATTTCTATAGGGTTAGTTTACAAACTGGAACAATGTAAGACACAACAATTTTGGAAGAATGGCAGGCTTCTGTCTCAGAGCTTGTCCCCTCGAGAACACCCTAAGAGTAAGCCTGCCACCCTCTGCCAGGCCAGCCCGATGCCAGGCTGTGCCCAGAGTTCCTTCGCATCCATAAACTGTCTGTTGGGAAACAGGCAGCTGCAGCACGGTCATCCAGGCGTTCTCGAGGAAGAAGGGTCCTTCCGAGTCCGAACCGGCCCACGAGCAGAGCCAGCCCTCTTCTCATTTCCATGAGCTCTGGAGCATTCAGCTTCTTAGCCAATCTCATCCTAGACTGCTTGCCGTTGCCACTGCAAACTCCCGCGGCCTCTCCCTGCTCCTCCCGTGATCTGATCAGATCTCTCTCTATCAGGTGGATGTGGTTTCTTTACGTCCGTGGTTGTCGGACTTCCATTCGACTTGATCTCTGACGGTTCTGAGTGATGTCGTTCTATAGTTTAGTTGTAATTTTGACGGTTTGTGCGAGGAGGTAAGCCGTGTTCACCTATGCCTCCATCTTGACCAGAAGTCCCAAGTTTATTAATTTTTTGGTCATGTTTTTTGTGTCCTAAGAAATTGTTGCCTAACCGAAGTCACATATTTCCTTTTGTACTTTTTCCTAGGAGTTTCATATTTTAGTTTTTATGTTCATATCTATGAGTTGAGTTCATTATTGTGTACGATGTGAGGGTCGAAGCTGTGGATGAAGACGGGCCCACAGACTAAACCTCCCAAGCTCAGGGGAGGCCGGCTTGCAGGCCCTGCAAACTTATAGCCCAAAGGCTACCACGTCGGTGTCTGAACATATCAATCCCTCACTAACTTTGCAGGCCACAGCCTATTTACTGTCTTTTTGCATTTAGGGTAACATATTTTTGAAATGGCAATCTTTCTGGACCCTCAGGGCACACACTCTCACCAGAGCAGGAGACCACAGGACCCCCGTTATCTTGCCCCCGGAATACCATGTCTGTGTGCTGTACGTGTTATTAACTGTCCTGCACCCTCCAGTGTAGAACAAGCACGTGTCTGTCTTACATTCCATCCAATCCCAGAGATTTCCCCGCTTTGTGTTTTCCCACCCCCTTAACCTACCGCCAATGGATTCCATGTAACCCTCCTCATGTCTCCTCCTCTGATTCCAATCCTGTTTAAAAGCAGCTGAGGAGCTACCACTCTCTGGAACATCTTCTCAATTCCTTGAGATTTTGCTTCCTGGCAACTGTCAGTTTGGCTCCAATAAACTCATAAAGTCTCTGCAGGTTTGGGCCTTGACAAAGGTCATTTCCCGTGGATACGTAGTTGTTCCAGCACCATTAGTTGAGCAAGTCTACTTTCCCACTGAATTAACTTGGCACTTTTGTCAAAAATCAACTAACCCTATATATGTGGGTCTATTTCTGAACTCCTGTTTTGTTGTTCTGTCTGTCCATCCTAATGCCAACTGCGCGGTCTTGGCTACTCTAGGTTTGTAGGGTTCTGAAATCAGGTGGTGTAAGTTCTTTCTCAAAATTTTGTTTTGGCTATTCTAGGTCCTTTGCATTTCCACGTAATTTTATCAACTTGTCAGTGCCTGCAAAAAAAGCAAAGGCTTATCTTTTTCAATGCTTCCAACTTTTCACTGGCCCAGTAGGTAGGATGAGTCCTCAGTGCAACAGCCCAGTGCGGCAGGCGGTACCACCTGCTCCCCAGCCCGCCTCACCATCTCCCCTCTGCTCAGGGAGCACGGGCCGCAGCATCTTTCAGATCCTTCACTCTTCAGAAAAGTCTTCTCCATCAGCCCTGTCTAAACCAGACACTGGTCAGTCGTCTACCATGTTCTTTACTTTTCTTTTGTAGCACTTAGCAGTTTGTGAAACGATATATACGAGTAGGTCCCGTGCTTATTTGTTTACAGAAAAGCAGGAACCATGTTTGCTGGCTGTTGTTACTGGTAATGCTCAGCGACGTGCCTGGCCCGGGAACAGCACTCCATGTTTACTGGTGACCCCGCTTTGTCCTCTTCTACCTCCCCCACCCCCTCTCCCTCCGTAATCACTATACTGTTTTGTGTCCGTGAAGTTTTGTTTTGCTTAATCCCTTCCCCTTTTTCACCCAGCCCCCCAACCCTACTCCCCTCTGACACCCTTCAGGCCTTGACAGGCGCTCTCAGAAGTCATGCACCTAACGCTCATACCCACTATTTACATAGCTTCAGTCATCCAACAAAATTTTAAAAAATCACTTGGCAAAAAAGGGAGAAGGGGGTAAGGAAGAAAGAGCAACATTTTAACACATGACTTAAACTTTTATTGACATCTCCCCTTCTCTCACCTTCTCAGATTCTATGAGCATTGCAGCGACAGAGGGGTTACCACAGCACCTCTTGCAGCTACTAGGTTACAGGTCAGTTGGGCAATGGAAAAATAAGGACCAACAAAATAAGATATCAGCTCCCCATAAGCCATTTCTCTATTCCTGTTCTCCCTCTTCCCCCTTCTCTTAATGTCAGCTACTTTTATGCGGAGAGGGACCACCCGAACTGTGGGCACACTGGCTGAAGCCTCGGTGCTTTCACCAGTACCTGTGACGAACCATCAAGGATGCTTTTTGTCATCCAACCACTGGTTTAACGTCACAGAGGTAAGACCTAAGGGTCAGGGTGCAGACAAGTTTCCCTGCCACCCTCGCCAGTGACAGGTCCCACACTCCCTTGGAAGGCTGGGCCAAGTGGCCAAGCTTTGCACAAGAAACTTGGGAACTGTGTTGGAAAACGCAGACTCTGACTTGGCTCAAGGGCCATGCACGTGGAAGGATCCACTTATCCATGCAGACGGCAACGAGGCGGGACATTGAGCACAACCCCAAGGCACTGCTTGTTTTTGCCTTCCAGCCTCCCACTAATGCTCTACAAGAACGGAGTTTTGGGTGTTGCTTCATTAGAAACAGTAACTGCAGTCTAACAGCCAATGCATTCTTTAGGGTCAGTTTATTATCTCTCATCATACCACAAAGAGTCACAGTAATTTAAGGCCATTTTTCATGTCTACTATGCAGGAAGCAAGACCTTGCCCACAGCTCCCCAACCAAGCCACCCACAAGGGTGGACTAGGAATGTGGTATTTGCAGACTCGCCACAGAAAACTTGAATAAACATTTTCAATAAGGGCTGCAGATAATCCCTTTGGTTTCCTCCCTAGAAAAGATTCCATGGCAGAAGATGCTTGGAATACAGGTCACTGGAAACAACAAAAGAGGTGACAGCATTTTCTATACAATTAAAAGCAAGTGGATCATTGGCTGGTCCTAGCATTTCTTCAGTATGAGAAGACAGGAAACCAGCCCTCTATTTCGGCTATCTGGGCACATGGCAATTGGCTAGCAGCCTGGACACTACAGTTCAGGAGGACAAAGCTGAGAAGAGAACAGACATGCTTTTCTCCACATGAAAGTTATTTTGATTAACTGGCTTAATGGATTAAGAGCGTCTATGATAAACTGGTAGTAGCGTGTCCAAAAAAACTGTATGTCCTGGGGTTGTACTTAATGGGGAAGCACAAGAGTTGGAAAACTTTAGTTTTTAGTTTTAGGTAATAATAAGCCTACTAATAATGAATGTGAAACACTATTGTTTGGGAACTGAGAATACGACCCACCCTGACCCCAGGACACCACAGGCAATTGGACCTTTGTGCCCCAAGGGGGGCGTGGGGAGGAACTGCAAGCAATCAAGATGGTGTCTGAGCCACTGGGTTCTGGTGGGAGACATTCCACCACTCAGGACATAGGACACATTAACAGAGTCACCCAGGGCACAGATAAAGAATCACCAGTCAACAGATGAGAGGATGCTAGGGAAACTGCCGGGCTGCAGCTTTTAGCTGATTAACTTTTTTCTGAATTCCAAATCCCTCACCTACACTTTTTCCTCTTTGTAACAAATGCCGATTTGAAATGAAATCTAGGAAGACAGTCTTTTAGGTTACATAACCCACCGTGTTCTCAGGTCGCCGACTGTCTGAATAAAGTGCCCATAAAGATTCAATCCCTGTCTTTACTTTTTGGTTCCGGTGGTGATAGGCGGCACAAACACCGACTTTCCCCATTTCCCATTTAAGCAAACAGCTGCTCAAGTGCCACGAACCCTTTCATTTTTTTAACGACTCCTTCACAACCCCTTTTCACCACGCTGATTTTACCCACGTGAAATGCTCAACAATTCTCCTTGATCTTCGTGAAGGTAGACAGAAGGAAAACCACCACTCTACCCCCTCCCTAACCACGAGTTATACTGACCACATTTCAGCTTACCTAGGACACTAGGAAAGACACCCTGGGAATGAGGACACAGCAATTCATAGAGAACCAGGTGACAGTCCATTGTATTGAACTTTCTGCAGGTGGTTCTGCCACATCCCTACACATTCTTACGAAACAAGAATCACTCCAATTCTCTTTCTCCTCTGCCTGTGGCATTGCCAGAAGTTCTGTGCTGTTGCTCAGTCCAGTGTAACCAGACACCAGAGGGCCTCATTAATTTGGAAAGGGAGGCTTGGGGGCAGAGGGAGAAACAGGGAGGCAGTGGTAAATGTCACTTTATGTTCCCTTCTCTGAGAAACCAGGAAACCTCTCCGTGCATGTAAGCCATTCTTCCTCCTGGTTTGCACTGACAGGAAGGAAGTAAAATGCATTACACAACGGGACTCGTCTTAAGCTTAGATGCAGGCTCCCTCAAGTAGGGAAGAAGGAAGGAGGTCCTCATCTCCTCCTGAAACATAAGGCTGCATGTACAAGGAGAACAAAGAATCTGACTTAATGGTCATCCAAACACAGCACTACCGCAGACCAGTTATCTCTGGAGTTGGAATTCTGCAACCGAGAACTGGGAGGGAGGGAAAGAAAGGCCAACTGCAGGAGGGAGGGATTGTAGAGACAAGCCACCGGTGGCCCTTCTAGTCCTTGGCTTCCGACAGGGCATGAGGCAAACGCACAGCCCACAGCGGCCGTGTAGGACGCTCCTGTCTCCCTAGGTGACTGCACGAGGAAGCAGTGTGTTTGGTCTGCCTGAAATCCTCACCCTTCTTCACAGTTTAAGAGAGTGACTAAAAGATTGAGATGCCGGGTTCTTCAAACAAGCCAGCAGCACTTTGGGGTTCTGGAGGCTAGAATGTTTTATAGAGAGAAGAAATTTTCCAAAGCAAAGCAGTAAGTTAAAAAGGTGCTCCAAAGCCCCTGAACGTTTCTGACATTTACTTGCTTTAGAATGTACATTATATTCTAGGGTAAAGGTGGGAGGACACTTTGCCACTTGCTCCATTCTGCGTGTGTGATGTTGATGACCCCTCATTATAGATTTTCTGGTTTCAATGTGATCTGCAGACAAAGGTCTTATAAACCTGAAATGGCTCAAGGCAATGCTAAATAAAGAGGGGTGAGAAAACGTGATAAGCATTAGTCATACCTGTACTGACTGATTCTGGTTATCAACTTTGGTAGTCCTGGTTAGCCAATGTGTGTTTGAATCCCATCAGATTCTCAAGTCAGGCTGAGTTAAACCATGTACTACACAACACTTACATGTCCCGGATTTCTATTCATTCCTAGTGGCTGTAATTATATGCACTTGAATTTCCCCAAGTTCTGGTTAAATGATACTTGTTATACGACTGGACCCTAGATTTATATTACAGTTTCAAGAAGAGACCACCAGTGTGAATAATGTTTTGTCCTCTAGAAAAAAGAGGCCCTGGATAGATCACAGGACTTATGTCTCTTTGAAATAAACCTGCAATTTAACTACATTCATCCTGAAATAACTGTGCCAGCAAAGTGATATATAATTTTTTAAATGCCCATTTTAACTGATATTTTATATTGCAGTGATGTCATGCAAGCCAAAATAAAAACACTAGCAGGTAAGTTGTTCTTAAAGTCTGTGACTTTTGCAAACCCTACAACATTACACAGTAACTGCAGTGCGAAAGCCATCCGGTACTCTAGTGGGTTCTACAGTGAGAAACTAGATGCGCAGCAAAGGTTAGCGATGTGCTTCATTTTACAGGACTCGTTACTTGGTTACCACAATTTCTCTTACTGCAACTTCTACATGCTACGTATAGTCCCTGTGTATCTACTTGGTTCTTTTTCTCACCCTTCACTATTCTTTAGAAAAACTAAAATGGAACCTTGGACTATTGCAAGGGCTTAAGGCTCTCAGATGCTGAGAGTGACCAAAGATAACTAACTTAAGACGTGAAAACAAAACTTCACACACAGTAATACTGCTTACAGCCTCCCCTACACGCAGCAGTGCAGACATACCACAGCTCACGATAAGTCGCCCAAGAGAATCTGGCCTGCGAATTCTTACCAGTAAAAGGAGTGGTTTCAAAAACAGAAACATGCCAAAGTACTTCCACAGAATTCTTGTCCATTCTGTTCCCAGCCCTTCCCTGCAGTGCCCGATGGTGACTGAAACACCAGTTGATCTTGGGTACAACAAAGCCAAAAGCTCTTTCCACTTGAGCTTTGGTCAACAGAAAAAAAGAAAGAACTTCAACATGGTGAGCTTCAGATTTGTTCTTTGGTCAAGCAGTGAGAGCTCTCAGAAAGAAGCCCCCCACCTGGTACGAAAAGAGAGTCAAAGGAGAGGGGACCCCCGTTTGGCAAAGAGAGAAGTGTTAAAACGAGCAAACAAACAACAACAAAAAAGTAATAGAAGGCAAGGGAAACCCTAACCCCCAACGTCACCTTAGAATTATCTTAGGACATCGAGAGTAAAGAGAATTAGCCCTCAGTCCCGGCTGGGTAGCTCAGCTGGTGAGAGGATCATCCTGATACCCCAGGGTTGTGAATTCAGTCCCCAGTCAGGGCACACACAAGAATCAACCAATGGATGCACAAATTAGTGGAACAACAAACCTGTGTTTCTCTCTCCTTTCCTCTATAAAATCAATTTTTAAAAAATTAGAAAAAGAACACTCCAAAGAGTTAATATTTAAGTGGGTCAACTTCTAAGAAGGCTAAATTAATAGCTTTAATCCTTAAATAGCAAAGGACAAATGATTTCTGAGCAGAGGATTTACCAATAGTATTTGCCTCTATCAGTTTAAATCCCAATCTGGGCCCAGACCCAGGCAGAAGCTGACAGCAGAAAGCAGTAAGGAGCAAACCACAGCTGATCCCTACGTAGTAATCAGCTCTTCCATGCTGCTCCGCCCGTCACCCAGCCGGAGTACACTGCACGCCACTTCTCCAAGCAGCTTCGTGCACAGGGTGGTGAAGTGCAAGTCAGCTTCACCGAAGAGGTCTGATGGGGGCTGGATGTGGGTGCTTTTAAAACAATTTAACTATTCTAAATAGGGGGCTGGGATATTAGGTCAGAGCTTGGGAAGAACCCAGAAATTGCACATACCCTCAGACAGTGACCGTCACGGAGAAATATGTGATGATGAGGGAAGAAATCCCTGGTCCATTCCAGAAACTGGAACAAGACCAAGCCTTGGGAGGCTCTAGACCAGGGGAGTTACACGATGAGGGGGAATTTCAGCACAGTTAGCATTTACTGTTTTTCTTAAAAGGCTGAACTTAAAACAAAAAGAAGAACACTTTGGATGATTACTTGACTGGCTAAATAAGGGTTCCAAGGTTGGCAACCTCCGAGATCCGGAGTGGAAGTGGAAGGCACTGGCTCCCTGGGGAGGCGGGCCAGGTGAGTCTCGAGGCCGTGGGCCGGGGCCAGCAGGGGCTTCGGGTGGGCCCACGCCTGCGAGGTGGCTGTGAGAGGGTGGACGGCCTGTGTGGTTAGCAGAGACAGGCTGGGGTCAGCGTGATTTCACAAGTAGAATAGTTATAAAATAAAACATTTTTTAATGAACAAAAAAGCGAAGTGAGTCACCTCTTTTAAAAGGTGAAATGTAGCAAAGGAAGATGTGAAGCAGTTTTTTTTCCCACTATTTACAAAATGCCATGTGGAGTGGAGGTGGCCACCGTCAGTAGTTGAGAAAATGTCTTTCACATGAGATGGCCACCGAGGTGTGGTTCCTGGAACTGGCTCAGAAAGGCCACACACTGTCCTGGGTGAGGGAGAGTTTCTTTAAGGGAGCACCAAAAAGGCTCAGTCTTCTGTTTCTTCATATGTAGTCTCATCAAAGGGCCTGTCCAGCAGAGGTACCAACCGATGACGGGAATACTTCAGCTGTAACAGGTCCCCGACTTCATCTATCTCCTTTAAAGCCTAAAAATACAGAGCAGAGGGGAGTCAGAGCCAGTAGGATGCAGGCACGCCTGGAGCTTTACTTTCCTGAAAACAACTGTGGCAAGGTGATCCTCTGGTGGCCCGCCTGTGTCTGCATTTACTCTCCGCAGACCACAGCAGAGCTGTGGGAAGAGCTGCTTTTTGAGCAAGGACGTCAGGCTGGCCGTGAATAAAGGGTTGTGAAGACTAGGAACACAGGATAAAGGGCATAATTCATCAATGTATGTTATGCTTGGTAGAAAAAGGAATATGCACCATGGACTTGCTAGGCTGGCCATGATTTGTGATCCTCCCTTTCACACTTCAGAACTCGCTCTTTCCATTACAATGCTAAAGAAAACTGACAAGAAAGCTGTGCCGAGATGCTTCCTAGATTCGAGGCAGAGAGAGTGCCCAGGTAGACTGCTGCCCACTCAGTGAGACAATGTGGAGGCCGCGAAGGAGACTCTGATGGGCTACAGGCGAGGGAGGAGCAGGGGAAGGACAGAGCTGCAGTCTGGGATCCGAACTCCAAAATCCTAACCTTCAGAGATTGTCCCTATCTTATTTTCCCATCTAAACTCTAACTGTCTCAGTATAACTTTCTTTTCTGTAAAATCAGCTCTTTATTTTTCAAAGAAAATATGTTTCTTACAAAAAACTCAAACACTATGGCAAGTTATGAAATGAACAGTCTCGTCCTGACTGCTACACTAGCCCCTCCTGGCAGAGGCAATCCGTGGATGGTTTCTTATGTGCATTTTCAAAAAGTAAGTTCTTGAACATTCACACAACAAAGTATGGCTCATAGTTCAGAGAGTTAATGTTTCCAAAAAGCAGCATACAGAGAATTGAAACAGAGAATTCCAATATAGGAAAGGGACATGTGTTCAGAATTTCTCAGAAAAAGTTTACTGGAAGGATAGGGAAAGTCTAAGCCCAGATATCTCTCAGAAAAATCCAAGAACGATAGAAAAATTTTTAAATCCTAGATACTAAAGCTTTCCTTTTTGTCAAAAAAAGATTGATTTACTTTTGGAGAGAGAGGAAGGGAGAGAGAAAGAGGGAGAGAAGTATCAGTGTGTGAGAGATACATTAATCAGTTGCCTTTTGCATGCCCCCAAATGGGGATCTGACCTGCAACCCAGGCTTGTGGCATGACTGGGAACTGAACTGATGGCCCTTTGACTCAAAGTCTGGCACTTAGCCACTGAGCCACAGCAGCCAGGGCATTAAGGCTTTCTAATAAAAGCACCTGGCACAGGTCACCGAATGCAGTTTGCAATTCATGGTAGTTCTCCAAGCATCTGTGGATATTAACCTAGTGGGTCTAACAACAAATCTGGGATGAATGCGCCCTGGCTTAGGACAAGGGCCCTACCAATGACACCATCTCATCAGACTGAGAAACAGTCAGGGGGGCAGCAGCAGCCCTGTAACTCTCCAAATTTCCAACACAGCACATAAATCTCTGTCCACTCTTATAATTCGGAATGAAAATGTCCAGGTATTTCAGAAAAGGGAAATCAAAATCAGTTCATTATTAGTAAAAAGACACATTTACTGGTTTTTAAACTTTTAAAAATCAGTGTTTGTAGGGAGAAAAAACCACTAATAGTATTCCTTATTTATGATAGCATAAGATATAATATTCTTCACTCTGAGTGTAAAAAATATAAAAGACTTAAGAGCCGGACTTCAGTACTCTAGCAGAACAGGGGCACATCTGAGGAAGAGGGTTAACTGAAAGCTCCGTATCGAAGCCATTTAAGGCTGAATTTCAGCTGGGAGAACACATTAGCCATTTATGCTCCTGACCTCTGATAAAGAATTTATTAATTTAAAACAACACACGACTTACTAAGATCACAGAGTAAGGACATTTATAAACTCTGACTTCAGAAGAACTTCGTATTTTTTTTATCAGTGTAAGAAAGAAAACGAATTGCCCTGGCTGGTGTAGCTCAGTGGATTGAGCGCGGGCTGCGAACCAAAGCATCGCAGGTTCGATTCCCAGTCAGGGCACATGCCTGGGTTGCAGGCCATGGCCCCCAGCAACCACACACTGATGTTTCTCTCTCTCCCCCTCCCTCCCTCCCCTCTCTAAAAAATAAATAAATAAAATCTAAAAAAAAGATTTAAAAAATTTTAAAAAAAAAGAAAATGAACAGAGACAGAAATAAACCCACAGTAGCCCAAAGAGATGTCAGTAACAAAATCTCTAATTCCATACCAAATAATTCAGATGAATAAATTTTATTTACATAAAAGATAAAATTGCAAGTACAAACTGCTGGCCATTATGTGGGGTTACCTGGCTAAATCAGAAATTAGGAACCGCTACAAGGACCACCATTTGTTAACAAATAGTCTACACCAAACCTCTGGATCACAGGGCAAGATGGGTTCTTAGGGAAAAAGTGTTAATTACAGGGTTGATTACAGCCCTCTCATAAGGGAGTATTTTAGGGCAGCTGTGCCCATGAGCCAAGAGCCCTGCCCTTCTCATTTTTAAAAATAACACTTTAATGAGATACAATTCACATGCCACAAAATTTACCTTTTTAAAGTGTACAAGTCAATGCTTCTTGGTATATCCAGAGTTGTATAACTTTTACCACTATCTAATTTTAAAGCAGGTCACCTCAAAAAACAAACCCCATACTCATCAATCAATCCTCATTCCTCCCTCCCCCCGTCTTGAGAACCACCAATCTATTTTCTCATCCTAGAAGTTTGCCCATTCTAGACATTTTATATGAATGTGGTCTTCTGTGTCTGGCTTTTTTCACTTAGCAAGTGAAGCAAAGGTGGCCTGCAAAGGTCACCCATGTTGCTTGTGTCCAAATTCATCCTTTTGCATGTGCTTATCCAGTTGCCCAGCATGATCTGTTGAGGAGACTAGTCTTTCCCTATTGACTAACTTTGGTTCCCTTGTTATAAAGCAACTGGTGGCTCAGTTGGCTGGAACATGATCTCATACAACAAAAGGTTGCAGGTTTGACCCCCTAGTCAGGGCACATAACTAGATTGTGGCTTTGATCCCTGGTCAGTAATTGATCAATGTTTCTCTCTCATACTGATGTTTCTCTCTTTCTCTCTCTCAAATCAATGAACATATCCTCTGGTGAAGATTAACCGTCCCCCCCCCACCCCCCAAAAAAAGTCCAGATGCTCGAGTTCATTTCTGAACTCTCAATTCTCTCCATTGGTCTACATGTATAGTCTTACGCTAGAACCCCACTGTTTAATTACTAGCTTTGGAGTAAGCTTTGAAATTAGGAAGCTTGAGTCTTCCAACTTCAATTTTCTTTTTCTAATACTGTTTTGGCTACCCGGGGGCCCTACAGTTCCATATGCATTTGAGGCCCAGCTTTTCTGTTTCTGTTAAAAAGGCCATTGGGATTTTGATGGGGATTGCCCTGGATCCATGGACCTTGCTATACAGCCATCTTAACAATATTAAATCTTCCAATCCACAAACACGGGATGTATTCCCAGTTACTTAAGTCTTTTTTTCTTTTTAAACATTTTTTAAAAAATGTACTGATTTTTGAGCGTGAGAGATAGAGATAGAGATAGAGAGAGAGAGAGAGAAAGAGAGGGAAGCACTGACTTGTTGTTCTATTTATTTATGCGTTCACTGGTTGCTTCTTACACGTGCACTGACCCAAGATCAAACCTGAAACCCTGGTGTATCTGGACGACGCTCTAACCAACTGAGCTACTGGAAGCCATTCTTTTCTTTCAGCAATGTTTAAATGTTACCATAAATAAAATTTTCTTAATTTCATTTGTTCAGTGCTAGTGTGCTGGAGCATACTAATTTTTGTGTGTTGATCTTTCATTCTGAAAGTTTGTTGGCTATATGTTTATCAGCTGTAGCAGGTTGGGTTGTTGGGGTTTTTTTGGTGAATTTATAGCATTTTCTCTATATAGAATCATGTCACAAAGCTCATTACTAAACAAAAATTCATTTGTATCTAATAATGTTCATATTTTGTTCCATAAAATATTAGACAAAATGACTTTGAACCTATGATTTCAAAAAATGCACTGCATGCTTTAAAAAACTAAATGGAGGGCAAAGTCAAAAAACCCCCAGGTGGATCTTATGAAAACAATTAGAATTCTCAGTTGGCAGGCATATTTGTTGGCAACAGAAATCGGCTTAGATACCTAGTTATGTCTAAATTCTTTCATGAATGTGTACAGTTCCTAGCAGCCCAAGTTGTTGTGAGAACTTCCAGCAGCATAGGTAAATGCAGTATTTGCCTCTTCCCACAACCACATCAAAATTATAAATAAACCACAGAACCACCAACATCCAGAACTGCCCGAAATCTGGCTCACTGGAAGTCCTACACCTGGGGAGCTAAGCCACATGGAGAATGGTAGGAGGGCGGAGAAGCGGCCACACCCACACAGGCAGATAAAAATCAGGAGGGGTATTTGCTGCAGGTTCCCTCTGAGGAGCAAGGGGCCCCAACCCCAAACCAGGCCCCCAGCCCAGGTTTCTAGAGCCAGGAAGAGAAGTCCTCATAACTTCTGGCTGTGAAAACCAGTGGGGGATTGTGGCTGAGTGAGACAAAGGACTTCTGGCGTCCCAGGCGGTTTCTCTTAAAGTGCCCTTGCACAGACTTACTCAGACTCAACCCCTATGAGCTCTAGGGCCGGGGCAGCAGCTTGAAAGGAACCTGAGGCATATGAGGAGGAACTGAATTGTTTAGTATCACAGGTGAAAACCATGGGGGACATCTTTCTTCCAGAAGAAGTGCAGGCAGAGGCCATTCTTCCTTTGATGAGCCCTACCCTCACAGAGCCGAACAGGTAGGTACCATATCTGAGTCTTGATCAACCTGGCTATCACAGTTTGCCCCACCTTGGTGATTCCCTGAGACCACACCCCATCCAACTTGTGGGCCCACCCAAGCCCACAAGTTTGTTTCCATACAAATGGCCTGTCAAAGGTTATGCTTCAGATTTTCCTAAAATCTCTCAAGCAATCTACTAGATACAGATTTCAAAACATTGGTTATAAGGATGCTCAATGAACTCAGTGAGAATCTCAACAGTATAAAAGTCAATCAAAGATGAAGAATATACTAACTAAAATGAAGAATAATTTACAGGGAATCAACAGCAGAGCAGATGAAGCCAATAATCGGAACAGCTATGTGGAATATAAGGAAGCAAAGAACAACAAATCAGAACAGCAAAAAGAAAAAAGAATCCAGCCCTGGCTGGTGTAGCTCAGTGGATTGAGCACGGGCTGTGAACCAAAGGGTTGCTAGTTTGATTCCCAGTTAGGGCACATGCCTGGGTTGTAGGCCACCAGATCTCCAGTGGGGGCTATGTAAGAGACAACCACACATTGATGTTTCTCTCCCTCTCTTCCTTCCCCTCTCTCTAAAAATAAATAAAATCCTTAAAAAGAAAAAAATTCAAAAAATAAGGATAGTGTAAGAAGCCTCTGGAATAGCTTCAAATGTACCAACATTCCCATCATGGGGGTGCCTGCAAGGAGATGAGAGTAAGAAATTGAAAACCTATTTGGAAAAATAATTGTAGAAAACTTCCCTAACTTGGTTAATGAAAAAGACATGCAAGTCCAGGAAGCTCAGAAAGTCCCAAACAAGATGAACCCAAAGAGGCACACACCAAGACACATAATAATTTAAAGGTGAAGGGTTAAAGATAGAGAACCTTAAAAGGAGCAAGAGTTAGCTGCAAGAGAGCTCCTATAAGACTGTCAGCTGATTTCTCAAAATAAACTTTGCAGGCTAGAAGAGATTGGCAAGAAATATGCAAAGTGATGACAAGCAAGGACCTACCTACAAGCAAGATTACTCTACCCAGCAAAGCTATCATTTAGAATGGAAGAACAGATTAAAGAGCTTCCCAGACAAGAAAAAGCTAAAGGAGTTCACTTCTGACCAAGATGGAGGTGTAGGTAGACACACTGTGCCTCCTCACACAACTAAGATAGGGACAACAACAGTTAGGAACAGAGTAACAACCAAAACTGAAAGAAAATTTAACTGTATGGAAGCCAGACAACCAAGGAGTTAAAACAGACCCGTTCATCCAGACCAGTAGGAGGGGCAGAGTCGGGCAAGTGAGCACAGGTCGCGGCTTGGAGAGCAGAAAGCATTGGGACTGGGCAAGTAAGGCATCCAGGGTGCGCAAGACTGCAGCGGGTGGACCCTGAGCACACAATTGGCAGTTGGCAGACCCTGGCTGAGGGGTGGCAAACGGCAGACCCAAAGAGGCGGTGATTGTGAAGCAAGGCACTGAGCACAACCCAGGATCACAGCGCTGGGAACTAGAGCCTTGGGACATGGATTGAGAACACCTGTGGGGGTTGAGGCACAGGGAGAGACTCCCAGCCTCACAGGAGAGGTCCTTGGAAAGTTCCAAGGGGAGCACAAGCCCACCCACATGAGAAACAGCACCAGAGGGGCCCAGTTTGCTCGGGGGAAGCAGCAGAAGGGACTGAGGTCCGATGGAGAGCAGAGCAAGCACCATTGTTCCCTCTCGGACCCCACCCCCACATGCAACATCACAACCCAGGGACTGGGGTGCCCCGCCCTGGTGAACACCTAAGGCTCCACCCCTCATACGTAACAGGCGAGACCAGACCAAAGGGGGGGGGGGAAAGATGGCTGAAACAAAATAAAAAGCCCCAGAACCTGTACTTTTAAGCAATCGAGAGATAACCAACCTATCAGATGCATAGTTCAAAGCACCGGTGATCAGGATGCTCACAGAATTGGTTGATTTTGGTCGCAAATTAGATGAAAAAATGAAGGCTACAATAAGTAAAATGAAGAAAAATCAGGGAATCAATAGTGATGGAATGAAACCTGGGTCTCACATCAATGTAGTGGACCAGAGGGAAGAAAAAAACATACAATAAAAAAAAAATGAAGGAATAAGAATTCAAAAAAATGAGGAGAGGCTTAGGAATCTCCAGGACATCTTTAAACGATCCAACATCCGAATTATAGGGGCACCAGAAGGAGAAGACGAAGAGCAACAAGTGGAAAAGTTATTTGAACAAATAACACAAGAGAACTTTCCCCTTCTGGCAAAGGAAATAGACTTCCAGGAAGCTCAGAGAGTCCCAAAGAAATTGGACCCAAGAAGGAACACACCAAGGCACATAATTACATTAGCCAAGGTAAAAATGAAGGAGAGAATCCTAGAAGCAGCAAGAGAAAAGGAGACAGTCACCTACAAAGGAGTTCCCATCAGACTGTCAGCTGATTTCTCAAAAGAGGCCCTACAGGCAAGAAGGGGCTGGAAAGAAGTATTCCAAGTCATGAAAGGCAAGGACCTACATTCCAGATTGCTCTATCCAGGAAAGCTTTCATTTAGAATGGAAGGGCAGATAAAGTACTTCCCAGATAAGGTCAAATTAAAGGAGTTCATCATCACCAAGCCCTTATTTTATGAAATGTTAAAGGGACTTATCTAAGAAAAAGATGATAAAAAGCATGTACAGTAAAATGACAGCAAACTCACAACTGTTAACAACCACACCTAAAACAAAAAACAAAAACAAACTAAGCAAACAACTAGAACAGGAACAGAACCACAGAAATGGAGATCACATGGAGGGTTAGCAACAGGGGAGTGGGAGGAGGAAAGAGGGGGAAAAGGTACGGAGAATAAGTAGCATAGATGGTAGGTAGAAAATAGACAGGGGAGGGCAAGAATAGTATGGGACATGTAGAAGCTAAAGAACTTATGACACATGGACATGAACTAGAGGGGGGGAATGTGGGTAGGGGAGGGTGTGCAGGGTGGAGGGGAGTGAAGAGGGGGTAATGGAACAACTGTAATAGCATAATCAATAAAATATATTAGCCCTGGCTGGCGTAGCTCAGTGGATTGAGCGCGGGCTGCAAACCAAAGCATCGCAGGTTCGATTCCCAGTCAGGGCACATGCCTGGGTTGCAGGCCACGGCCCCCAGCAACCGCACATGGATGTTTCTCTCTCTCTCTCCCTTCCCTCTCTAAAAATAAATAAATACAATCTTAAAAAAAATATTAACGCCCCCCCAAAAAAAAGAAAAAGAAAAAACTAAAGGAGTTCATCGCCACCAAACCAGTATTATATGAAATGTTCAAGGGTTTTCTTTAAAAAGAAAAAAAAAAGGTAAAAATTTGAACAATAAAATGGCAATAAGTACCTATTTATCTAAATACATACACACATACATAACTACATATACACACACACATAAAGCCAATCTCTGCAAGGCCTGTAAGGCCCTCTACACTCTACCCCTAACATCCACTGTGTTACTCCTCTCCTTAGCCTTGTGTTCTCAACTTGTCAAACACACTCCTGCTTCTGGGCCTGTTCACTTTTTCCTCTGTCTAGAATGTTCTTTCTCAAGATATCTACTTGGCTAACTCCTTAATTGCTTTCAAACCTTTGTTCAAATGTTCAAACGTCAGCCTAGCATGTCCTCCTGTTTTCAATTCCATCCCCCCACTCTAAATATCTATTAATTTGTTTTCGTTTTCCCAAAGTATTTATACCCCTCAAATATTAGATAATTTAGTTTATGGTTATATGATTGTTTACTGACCTTCTCCTCCGACTACAATATGTTTCACAAGGGCAGAAAACAAAAGAAAACCAAAGTTGTTGTTAGAAGACATAATGTATTCCTACGGCCATTACTTACAATGACACAGATGTTTCTCAAAGGCATGTTGAATTGCTAAACATCCAAACAGAGAATTGAAGAAAAGCTGATATCACAAAGTTAAAAAAAATCAATACAGAAATTCACCAGTAAATTTTTTTAGAAATGAGAAATCTATTGAAAAAAAATCTGAAAGCCTTAATCAAAATTAAGAAAAGGAAAACAAAGACAGAGTTAATAAACTGACCCAACTTCTCAGTGTCTGAATGTGATCAGGAACCTACTCATGCATGTAGAAGTTCTGCTGTGTAGAAACAGGAAGAAAAACCAGCCCTCAGCTGCTTAGAAATAGAAAATGTTCATTAAATTGTTATAATGGAATTTTAAAAACCCGCATTCACGACATTCTTTAAGATTAGTTGCTCCCCAATGAATTTTATGCAAACATCATGTTTTAGAGCTTTATAAACTCCTAGAAAAGCAATACTTATTCAAAGTCTGAAGTCTTAGATGCGTACAAATAGCACATTAAGAGACTATCAAGAGATGAGAATATAGCAAGAGACCATATGTAATTAAATGCGATAATAACTAGGAGCCTCTACTATATGCCTGGCACTGTGTTAGGTCCCGGGGTAGAGAATGAGCAAACAGACTTAGTTCCTATCTTCGAGATTTATCTAATGGAGAAGACTGCCGTATGTAATGACAGGTATGAATAACTTACTGGGAAAATCGTAAGAGTCCAAGGAAAACATCAAGTAAGAGGGGTGGGAACAGCCTTGAGCAAGTTTTCCTGAAGCGGAGATGTGAAGAATGAGTGGGAGTGAGCAGGGCAAAGAAACGCAAGGCTCAAGAGAGGAAACCCTACAGACAAAACACACAAGAAAGTTTAGAGTAGAAACAGCTCGAGTAGAAAGAGGACTGTATAGTTTTAGAGGCCACAGCGAAGGAGGGAGTGAAACAAAACAAAGCCAGAAAATTTCCAGAATCCCAATGATCACACAGGATCTGGAGGGTGATGCTAACAGTTTTGTGGGTTTTTGTTTTGTTTCGGTAAATAGCGATGTTTTAAGTAGCACTGTACATTCCTTCCCCTATTGTACCACTAAATATCTCAGGTGCTCAGAGAACACCAGAACAACAGATGATTAACTTCCTGCGATAATCAGGCCTTCTGAGTAGAAGGTATACTTACATGAAGGCAAAGTGTCTACTTACAGTATCCAGAATGTCTTTGGTATGAGCCGCCGACAGGCAGAACCTGGCCCTGGACTCGATGATCGGGGTGGCGGGAAACCCCACCACAACCACGCCGACGTTCCGCTTCAGCATCTCCCGTCCAAAGGCACTGTGCGGGAAGAGGGGAAGAACCGAGAGGGCTCACTATGCATACAGCGCAAAGGTCTTGCGGTGGTGAATGATCTAAACTCCTCTGAGTGACAGGCACTGGAGACTTCTATTAGGAATTTCCCCGAACCCCTTTTAAAGTGAAAGTGGACAGTCCACAAAGATTTCTTTTATTCAATCCTAAAGTGCATGTCTCCCAAACGGTTTCCTTCACAAAGGTGAAGGAATACAGTTGGCAGAGAGCAATGTTTAATAGGGCTTGCCTAAAATAATGTGCCATCGTGGCCTTAAAGTGTCCCAGTCAGTTAACAGTGGTTCAGAGGCTTCAAGATGAACTTGAGTTTAAATCCTGGTCCTTGAAAGGTTAAGGCTTGGTAGTTTAAAAAAGTCTAAAGATTATAAGGATGCAGAGGATCTGTTGTACCATGGACAGCCTCCTGCTGGCAGAATGGCCCACCAGAACTACCCTCTCCCTCACCCCAACAACAGGCAAATCTGACTGACTTGGGCGGCAAGCTGCCTTTGGAACTCAGGTTTCCCTGGGCGTCTGTAAAGCCAGCACATCCCCAGGCTTCAGCTGCTTGATTACCCAGCTGTCATTCAACACCCCACCCCAAGGCAAGGTGGTGGCATGGGACCTTTCTCCGGTTCAGTGTCTTGTCTAAATGACACAGTTCTAACTTTTATGTAAATTTTTGTCATATTTACTAACTTATGCTTTGTCTTTTCCTCTTTTTGATTTACCTTATTCCTTTTTTGATTTTCCCCTTAGCGTTTAAAGCATTTGTTTTAACACGTAAAAATCTCACATGTTTTACACTAGTGACCACTTCCATCAGCGCCAGCTTCCCCCACCCCCTCGAGCGCCAGCGTGGTCTTCCACGCGTGCAGCCTCTGGGGCAGAGAGCCTGGGGCCTGCGCCTTCAGCTCGGGCCCCCATCCTGTCCAGTGCTTCATTCCAGCTCCGCCCCATCCTCTCTAGTCTTCATTAGAACGTACGCAGCCAGAGTAGAACCCTCTCTAAAGAAAGGGTTCTCAACTCAGTCAGTCCTCCAGACCGAGTAACTCTTCAAGTTATTTGGTAATTCCATTTCAAGAATGAGGAAAGTTCTACACCGCTGCTTGGTTCACTCTCACCACGGCCTCTAAAGGCCAGGCCAACTGCCCATGACTTCCTGTTGAAAACTGAACCCCCTTTTTCCCCTCAGTGAGCACCTCTGCCCAATTCCCCCCTCATTATCATCTTCGAAACCACTGCATTTCCAGGTTCCCTGACTGAAGTTTCCTTCCCATTCACTTCAGTAAACACCTACTGAGTGGCTTCTGAACGCCAGGGACTGTGGCGGGCAATGAGGATTCAACGGTGGATGAAAATGTTTGCTACTTTCCTGACTTCAACTAAACCTTATCCAATTTTACATTTAAGATCCTATCAAAACTCACAAATCCAAATTATTTTACATCTCTGGTGCAATTTGCATGTAATTATTTTGCAAATAATTGTACCGGTTCACTTCAGTTTCCAAACGTTTTCTGGTTTTGCTATATACTGGAAGCTCCTCCAGGGCAAGGTTTTCCACTGCAGACACCTCGCACAAGCCGAAGAAGCTGGTGGGATCTGCACCCTGGCTAACTGGGGGATAACATGCCCTGACCTCAGGGCTCACTACCTGCCCGTGGCAGGGTCGCACTTCAGCTCCCCCCACCTCCTCGCTCCCTCCCACTGGTGAGGCGTGCTCCTGCCTTCTGGCCTCTGCACAGAAGCATCTTTCTACAAGTGGCTGACGCTCTCAGCTTCTTTAGGCTTAGATGTTATCCTCCCTTCCCACTGAGACCCACCCTGACACCCCATTTAATACTGTGAACGGCTCACCCAAAGGGAATGTTCAATCCCTCACATCTGTTCTGTATTTCCCATAGTGCTTAACCCCTTCTAACACATGATGCATTTTACATTTGACTCTGTGCCACTAGGACACAAGCTCCACCGGACAGGGATTTTTATTTTTGCATTTTGTTTGCTGATCTAACTCAATCCCCTTAGAAGAGTGCATTAAACTCAAATTTTTTAAATGAAAGACTAACAAGTTAACATACTGTATTTTACAAATTGATATCCACTCATCTATGGCATATCTAGCAAATAAAGGTTAATGTAATGAGGCCAGGACAATTTTCCCTGACAAAATACCTAAGCCTGAGTCTCACTCATGGAAACCTTAAGTCTCCAGAGAGCGGCTTGTAATCAGCAACATGTACCCGATTTTGGCTGGCATGTAGAGCATCAAAGGCACCACCGGAGAATCTTCATTTCCATAGATGATGAAGCCCATCTCTTTCAGACGCCTCCTGAAATACCTGGTATTTTCAGCTAACTGCTGTATACACTCTTTGCCTGGAAAATACGGGGGAGGGAAACAAAATAACACTAAGAAAAAAGGACTGGAAAAAAGATCACAATCGCCCCTATCTCCATTCTATCAGTCAGCCCTCCGGTTTGTTTCTTCTTTACCAACATACAATATTTTTGCACAACAAGCGGTATGAAATACAAATATATCTTGCTTCGTATTCTGTCATATGAGGTGTTGACAGCAGATTTTATAATAATGTACAAAATAAGTGTTCAACTAATATTTCCGTTGCACATAAGTCTCCTCACACATTTTCGTCAATACCATCTCATTTAACACTCTGCTGTCCCTTTGCAGTAGGTGATGTTTATCTGCATCTTCATTTGATAGATCAGGAGACTCTCACAAAGGTGGTGGCTGACTTATGTCACACGGCAATAAGCGGCACAGCGGAGACTGGGATCTAGGTCTCTCAACCTCACATTCATTTGAACTAACCGTGCTGTGATTAATTTTACACGTGAGACCAGAAATGGAGCCATTTAGAGCTCCAAATTTGCATCTTCAGAGTGTGATTTTATCTTACCATTTCCCCAAAACTCCCACCAGACAGCAATAGCATATCCATAATATGTAAAATCATATTTTTAGTCCCACTTTGCTCATCTTTCCTATAATACAATTTAACACACACATTTCTCTAATGGCTGACTAAATATTTGGCCTGTTTTAGACATTATGCTAGGTCAATCTATGAATAGATGTCGAAACAATTGTTCTAGAATAGAGAGCAAGCCGTAAATTCAAAAGATCAGCTCCCAAACGACTAAGAACTGTTTAGTGATCTTCACCACAAACACTCTCAAGTACGAAAAGTTTTGCAGAGGAGGGTGGAGGGAGGTGGTAGAGGGGAGAGGAGAGATAAACGGTGACGGGAGGAGACCTGACTTGGGGTGGTGAACACACAATACAATATAAAGATGATGTGTTATAGGACTGTATGTCTGGCACCTGTAATTTTATTAACCAATGTCACCCAATAAATTCAATAAAAAAAAAAGGTCTGCAGTCATTTTCTCACATACATTAGAAAGCCAGCAACTTAATATTTTAAAAGACGCTAATGTCATACAGTTTAAAAGAAAAGTCAATCAACCAGAAATATAGAGGACTAGCACATTTCCTTACAATTAGAATTCTACCATATCATCACTGATGGGAAGCTACTCTAGATAAGTTTGCTACAAATAACCCCCAAATAATACTGTTTATGTAAATAATTTTAAGTTGACCAGAGAACACCACTTAAATTATGGCATATGTCTTATAAATAATAAGATAGACACTAAAGTGCATTATTATATTTAAGAATTTTGGGAAGTGATGAGACATGTACCCCAATTTCCCCCCAGAAATGGCAATATATGCTCACTCTACACTTAGAAGAGAATTCCGCTTCTGGCCATGACAGCGTCCCAGGGACAGGCTCATCTTCCTGCTACAGACAATAAAAAACTGGACGAAGGCCATGAAACAATGGCTTTCGTACACTGAGCCGAAGGCAGTGCGGGACTGTGCTGCACCAGCAGGTTCACAGGGAGTGAGCCTTTGGACCGCCCCACACTGCCCAGAGCAGGCCCCACGCTGCTGCACGAGGAGGGGGAGCCTAGTCCTGCCAGGTGAGGACACCAAAGATGGGAGTTGGAGAGGCTAAGGGGGCTAGAACCTGTGAGGCGGTGTACAAGAGAGGACAGAGGTGCTAAGAAGGAACCTGGGGGACCTGCAGGAGGGTCCGCTTGAGCCTTATGAGAAGAAACCATTGGGTACCAGGGAAGATCCACCAGCAGGCAGCAGACTGAATAATTCCCAGTTCTCACACAGAGTTGGCAATAGTTTGTATTTTCACCCAAATGGAAAGTCCTTTTAGACTTCATCAATGTGGTTTGTTAGAATGAAACCACTTTTAGAACCTATTCTATAAAAACCCACAGCCTGGCATGAAAGAGAGGAAAGTAAACACATGTAGGTAACTTCTCAGAAAACTCAGCAGATACCTTTAACAGGTCTTTTTAGTCCTCAACTTCTCTGAAATTAAGCTTTGTGCTCAGGAAGGAAGTAATGAATATGGAGTTAACAACAGGTTGTGACGGAACCCTGAGTTAACTCTCTGAGGGAAACAAAAAGCCTACACAGAGTGGAGGATGCAGGTGCAAGAAGCCTCACAATTATCTACCTATTGATACCTTTCAATCACCTTCACCAGGCACTATTGGAGAACTATATTTATTATCCACTGCCAAAGATATTTTTAAGGTGTACCATCTGCTTTTCAGCTACTTTCAAAAGGAATTATTTTAATCAAGTCTTACTACTGAATTCTCAGGAGTCTCAGCCATGTAACCTTAAGGTTTGAAGGAACTACTGTGTTATTACTCAAATAAAATTCCCTGAGTCCTCCCAGACAGGTATCAGCCAGAACAGATAGTGCTCTATGAGCTCTTGGGACTGGTACAAAGTAAGGGATACAAAAGGCAGCATTTTGTCTTAAATGGCATTAGTGCCATCCACTCAGAACTTCCGCTTCAAAGAATACAGCACGTACTCACCTGCTTCAATAGCAGTGTTCATTTTCAATTTAGCTGATGAGCTTTTACATAACATGACATAATCAACAAACTGTGTTTGTGTCTGCAACTTCAAAAATAACATTTACGGTGTTAAGTGAAATCTTTCACAATAAAAGACAGAAATATAAATGATGTTCAGCCACAGCTGCTCCCCTAATTCACACTACACTCCATCTCACAGCTCCTAATCTTCTCGGAGTCCCTGGGTATGCTGATATGATCTGCCTTCCTGGGAAAAACAGAATAAAATTATCGCTACTCTGAACACGTACACTTTACAGTTAATTATAATTGGCTGGAAAAATATGAAATCAAAGTACTTCTTTCCCCTCCTTCCTTTCTTCTTAAAGCTCATAATCTCAAAGCAGATAAGGGTTTTCTCAATTTAGGGTCCCAAATAGAACAGATAGACTCCCGAATGGTGTCAGTTAGTTTTCTGCATTAATATAAGGTAAGGGATTTGAGGTGGGGTAAAATATGGAAAAGTGCTACCCATAAATATACTACCCAAATACTGCCTTGTCCTAATTTGTACTATCAAAAACATTACATTGTAGATATTTCACATATTTCTTTAGTACATTATGTTTAATAAAGTATTAGCTGTCAACCATTTACTTTAACCATCTGTCCAAGGTACTGTTTTTGCTATTTGAAAAGTTATTTTTTCTAATATATTTCTCTTTGATTGAATTATACTACAGAGTAAAAAGGAATATGCTTTACTCCTGTGGCTTTTCCCTTCAAAAGCATTTTTTAAAACATAAGCAGAACAAGCCAGACAGCCTCAGTGTTTACTTGGCCCAGGTTAAGAGTCTGTCCAGACCACTGTGGCTCAGGTCATTGGGTGTTGTACCGAAGACCACCAGACTGATGCCCTGTCAGGGCAGGCGCAAGAAGCAACTGATCAATGCTTCTCCCCATCTTTTCTTCCTCCCTTAGCCCTCTCTAATAAATAATTTTTTTTTAAAAAAAGGATGTGTCTCTGCCGTTATCTAAAACTGGAGTTTACATCCTTAAGACCTCTTATAGAAGTGTTTACAATACCAGGTAAGCCAACTCACACGCAGACTATGTTTTCCAAGGTTATTCTGATAGTAATTACGGAAGCTCTTAGTACAGACTCCCTTTAAAGCAAAGAAAGTATACAATACAGTAATCACAATGCCAGGCTCAGTAAGTGCTTCCCTTTTCCCAGGAAAGTAATTTCTAATAATGAAAAAACTAGATTTTGCTTCAGTTACTGTATCTCAAAATATAGTAACTATTAACCTGCATTACCTCCTGGTAAGATATACTGAACCCAAATATGAGCCTGCTCTATGACCCAGCAATTCCATTCCTAGGTGCATATACCCAATAGATCTGTGTACCAAAAGGTACAAGGATGACACTCTTGCTAACAGCCCAAATCAGTAAACAATCCAAATGTCTACCAGCAGAATGGATAAACTGTAACATAGTCAAATAATAGGAACTAGACAGCAATAAATGAATTACTGTTCCATCTAAACATGTGGGTATCAAAGACATAATGAATAATACAATATGCCAGATTCAAAAGAGTGATTATATGGGGGAGGGGTGCAAAACCAGACTTGCCTTCTGGAGGGCAGGCCCCTTGTAGTACCGGCCCCTTGCGTGTTCAGTATTCTAGGAACTCATCTGTATCAGTGTACCACCTGGTGTTGTTGTGAGAGGTTGTACTTGGCCTCAGTGAATATATTTTTTAAAGATTTTATTTATTTACTTTTAGAGAGAAGGGAAGGGAGGGAGAAAGAGAGAACATTGATGCACGAAAGATGCATTGACTGGTTGCTTCTTGCACACTCCAAACTGGGACCTGGTCCACAACCTGGGCATGTGCCCTGACAGAGAATCAAACCGGCGACCTCTTGGTTTGCAGGCTGGCACTCAATCCACTGAGCCACACAAGCCAGGGCTAAATTCATAATCTTAAACATATACAACTACAATTTAATAATCATCCTTTAACTAAAACAAACAAATACATGAACAAACAGACAAACCCAAACCCAAACAGAACCATAGAAGGGTTTTTACAGAGATGGGTTCAGGCATTCTCTTAGTCTTCGTTGTCTAAAACAAACTAGAAAAGAACACTGAAATTTTTGGTGCTGGTCCTCCAGAAATTTTTAAGACGGGAAGTGTTATCAAAACAGCATTTCAGAGTTAAAGGCAGGAAATGAAAGCATAAGGGGGTTGGGCCTTACTTCCTTTCCTCTTTTTCCTTTTAAAATAATCATATGAATGAATGCCCAAATCTGACAATGTTGGCCATTAAAAAATACATTTTCTATCTGTGCATCTACTTTCATTCCCATGAAGTCATTTTCCCCTAGATGTTTTAGTACTAGGTTTTTCTTGTACACATTCTACTGGGAGGGAGAGGCAGACAGAAGCCTGGCACCGTGATAAGTCTTTCAGGCTGTCTACTGGAAGACCGCCATTCAGGAGATCTATGGGATGTTATCATGGAAACTTCTAGGGAGCACACACTATTCAGCAAAGAAAATGTTAAAATGACCTCACGGTAGTACTCAAGTGTGAACCAATGTGTCATGTTCACTGAAAAGGTTAATCTGGGATTTAAAAAGCTTTATCCTCTCTGGGTGAGCAGAATATCAACGTACAACAAAAGTTCTCCTGAAAATTGTAGGAAAAAAGTATTCTCTAGGAAGACTGGAACCCAAAATTCTGAAGGTCAAATATGGTAATACTAGGAGTAAGTAACAATTTTCTTAGGACTAACACTTTTGCTAAATCAGAACAGAAGGATGGGTTCATTTGAAAGGTAGAGGGTTTGACTTCCATTTTAAAAGAGGCAAACCTGAGCAGACCAAGTGTTCACAGAGAGTTTAAGGAAGGCTGATCTGCATCAGGGCTCAAGATGCTCTTAAACTAAACAGACCTTACATAAATAGAACATTCCTTACATATGCAAGTATATCCTTTAATAGTGGGAATTGCTGGGATTCCTAATTCCACTTAATCAGGAAACCAGAGTTACAAAAATAATCTTTACTTCTTCCAAGAAAGGGGAAGTGGGTTGACAAGTGAACATTTAGATTTGATACTAACAATAATAAATTTCAATTATTTCACATATATATTTGCTAGAGAGATACAGGAGACAGAAAAGTAGTATAAAGCTCATTACGCCAAAGACAAAAATATCAGCAGGAAAACTACATGGAAATGGGAGAATGTACTGTGTGCTAGACAAGCAGACATTAAACAAATATACCCCGTGCACCCACCCACTATGTACCAGACACTGCTCTAGGCCTTAGTTATTTCGTATTACATTAAAGACCAAAAAGCTCCTTCCCGCATGGAGCTTACTTTCTACTGTGGAAGACAGACAACAAAGAAGATAAATGCGGGGGGTAGGTAGGGCAAGGGAGAGTAATGGGGGCAAAATGGGGACAACTATATTGAACAATAGTAAAAGAAAAGGAAAAAAAATTCAAAAGAGAAAGAAAAATGGAATACAAATAAAATGGATTTGTCAAAAAGAAAAAAAGAGAGAGATAAATGCCTCACTCAAGTGGCATCTGAGAAAGGACTTGAATGAGCCAAGTGCTATCTCCATGTAGCACCAAGGCTGGAAACGAAAGCATGACGGGCATTTCCAAGGGCCAGGCTGGTGTGGACGGGGCTGAGGGAGAGTGGGGAGAGTGGGCCGGATCACAAGGGCCTCACAGGTCTTCACTGCAAGACCGACTTTGACTTTAAGAAGCATATGCACCCCCTGGGAGGGTTCCTATACAGAAGATTCATATGATACCCTGTATTTCAACAGGATCACCCAGAGTGCTGTCTCGAGAATAGACTCAGAGACGGAAGCAGAGAGCACCTGGGAAAGACATGGTGGCCTGGACCAGGATGACGGCAATGGATATGAAAAGTGGACAGAGAAGACAGAGTTGAACCTTGAATGACATGGGTTTGAACTGTGCAGGTCCACTTATATGTGGATTTTTTTCAATAACTACACAGTTGGTGCTTTGTATTCTGCAGTTTCACATCCTCAGATTCCCACGGGGGTGGAGGCCATTTTTACAAGGGATGTAAACATCTGAAGATTCTGGTGTCCACGGGGGTCCTGGAACCAATCCCCTGCAGAAACCGAGGGGCGACTGTATTTCAAAACCAGACTGCAGTGAACCTTGAACAGGAGGATGAGGCCAACTAGAGCAGACAGGGACAGCATCATGGAGTCATAAAATTTTACTGCAACTCTGTGCATGGATGTCTTGTAGTCCTAATTTTCAGCACTGTCTATTTATTGTAATCCTTCCAAATCATTTTTGCTGGACTTATTCCTGTGCAATGACTTTGATATCCAGGAGAAAGCAGAAAGGAATCGAAGTTAAGTAAGTAACAGTGGGGATGCAGAGAGGCAGACAGGTTCCAAGATATTGAGGAGGAGGAGTCTGCAGGCTCTGGTGATAAATAGCGGAGCACGAAGGATGGGCAACAGAATGGGGATTTCTTATTTAGACAACGTCATGATAGTGATGTCACTACCCGAGAGAGGGGACATGAAAGAAAAAGCAGGTTTGAGGGTAAACAATGGAAAAGGGCAAACACTTTTTTGGGAGAGCAAGTGTATTTATAGTCTAAGGGCTTACAATTTAAGTAGGTCAAACCTTCCAGACTTGGGTTGCACATTAAAAGTCAAAATTACATTTTGGGATGATGAAAAAGTTCTGGAGATGGATCGTGGTGATGGTGGCAAACACTGTAAAATGTATGGAATGCCAATGACTTATAGACATAAAGTCAGCTAAAATGGTAAATTTTATGTTATGTGTATTTCACTGCAACATTCACTCATTAGAGGCTGTTTTTAAAATTGAGATATAATTCATACTACACAATTTACCCTTTTAAAGTTTACAATTCAAAGTTTCTCGGTATACTGACTGTGCAACCATGATAATAAATTCAGAACATTTTCATCACTGCCCCCAAATGAGCACCTATCAGCAAATGGTCCCCATTTCACCCCAATCTTTCCAGCCTATATGTCAGATTTAAAGCAATATTTTTAAATGTAATATAATTTATCCCAGAATCACTTGTTTCTATGTAAACATAAGACTTATGGGATACACTCTGAAGAAAATAAAATACATACTTTTCTTAAAACTAAATCTTTCTCTCCCATTACTTGGGTGGTCAAGATACAACTTTAATGAAAATTTCTTGGACAATTTTTCTGCAGTTTAGATGAAAATCACAAAAATCATAAATATAAGCAATTTGTTTTTCATTTTCATTTTTAAAATTTTCTACTAATGTTCATGTATTTCTAATCTTCAGACACTCCAAAAGAACCAAGAACACTGTAAAAAATGAAGGACAGAAGTCACAGAAAAAAGTTATGGAAAAATTCCTGGCACATTGTAAGACACGCCTTTAATGCCTTTACTCTGTTCTTCATTGATTTGCTCTTGTTTAGAATTTCCTGCTTCTGTTCTTATGTCTTCCATGTGTGGCCCTGTGCCCTCAAAACAAACTGCAAACTCTGAGGTCAAATACTGTTTTCCCCCCAAGTACTTCCCCCACGAATACACAGCAGACATTCAAGTTGAAATATTGTGTGAAAATGAAAAACCCTTTTACGCTTTTAAACTAATTTAAACTCCACAGCAGAATTACCCATATCCATTACATTAAGGCAATTAATCGATGTCTCACCCACAAAAAAGCATCCTGGCACCGGACGCCCAGGTGCAAATCAGTCTCGGGTAAGCGCCTTAACCTCTCAGCTGCTTTACTTTGTAAAAGAGGGAGAATTACGTATAATATTTTTTTTCTGAGAATTTAATAAAAAAACACTTAAAACTGTGCTCAGTAGATAGTAAATAAAATGTCTACTATTACTATTTCCCTCCATTCATGTATTTTTCACTTAAAATTAGGCCATTCATATCATCTTCCACACAACACTGCACGTTCGAACCCTGTGGCTTGGCCTTAGCTTTCAAAGGTGAAATAAAAACCATCCTTCTTTCCCTGATTGTTTGTAGTTTTTCATTTTTTAATTCTTTAGCACACACCTTTAAAACAAGATTTTATCTATTCTTGGAGAGAGGGGAAGGGAGGGAGAAGAGGGAGGCTGACGTGAGGAAGCAGCGTTGACAGGCTGCCTCTCGCACATGCTCAGACCTAGGATGGAGCCAGTGACCTTTGGGTTTCTGGGATGACACCCGACCCGCTGAACCACACCACTGGGCTTTAGCACACTGTTAACTCACATAACTCAGGGCACGGCTGATGTTACTAACCTATAATCATTCTCCAACTCCCTCATTTACCATTTATAAATATGCCTCATACATTTTACCTTCTGCCATATTACCAATTTCCAAAGCTAATTTTGACCAGTTTCCCCTAATTCACCAACTTAAACTATCACTACCACCATATCATCCACTGATCACCATTCAGGTGAGGTAAATTACGTTTGCAAGTCTGAGTATTCAAGATGGTAGGCAGACACCCTCCTTTCTGAAAACCACTCCTTACCGTACCAGGGACAGCACCTTGCCTCTAGCAGGGCTGAAGGAATTCTCTCACCTAATGATGTGGAATAGGTGTAAAATCTGAAACCATCCAACAGCCACTTGGATGTAACACATCAAAGCAGTGATAGCAGGTCTGAGAAAGAGAGGGACAAATAATCCCACTGCTTCCTAAACTTCACTCATAACTTCGGTTTGGTTCTTTGGTGGTATATGTGCTTCTGAAGTCATCTACCAATAGTATGACTCTGGCTGAGACTTAACCTTTCTGAGCCCTGGTTTCCTCATCTGCAAAATGGCAATGGTGATTATGATTACATCTACTTCATAGGCTGTTTTAAATGAGATAATGCACATAAAGTGCTTAGGAAATGCCTGACACATGGTATTTAAAAAACTCGCTTTAATTTATATCTGTAAGATACTTTATATTATTTTATTTAAGACATTATCCTTCTACCTTCAAATTGAAAAAAAACAGGAATAGGTGAACACATATACTTTGTCTGTTAAGGAAACACTAAAGATCTTAAGCAAAATAGAAAAAGCATGCTAACTAACTTTTCTAACTCTAAGACCTAATCAGATACCAAGAGAAGAGAGAATAAAATTAGTGAAACACAGAGTGGGTAAGAGGTACTAATTAAGAAACACTAAGAAAATGTTATTTTGAGAATTGAAAAAACCAAGTGCTTCGCCTTTAGAAACACTGAAGATGCTCGCACGTTTCATGGCTGGTGCGCGGCGAACAGTCGAAACCGACCGCTGAATGGGTGACATTTCTACTGCGGCTGTGGAGGCGCAGACCCTGCGACCCCAAGATGTGTCTCTCTGGCATGAAGATTGCTTAAGGCTGGCTATTTTTGGAAACAAAAGGTTCATGAAGAACCTCTGACCTTCCCCCTAGTGTCTAAAAGAAATTTTTTCTTTTGTTTCACATGCTCATTTATTTTTTCTTTTAAATTATATTTTGATTACGCTGTTACAGTTGTCCCAATTTTTCCGCTGTTGGCCCGCCTCACATAGCACCCTCCACTCCCTAGGCAATCCCCACCCCTTTGTTCATGTCCACGGGTCATGCATATAAATTCTGTGGCTACTCCATTTCCTGTGCTGTGCTTTACATCTCCGCAGCTATTCTGTTTCTACCAATTTGTACTTCTTAATCCCCTCACCTCTTCACCCATTACCCCAAACTCCCCTTCCATCTGGCAACCATCAAAATGCTCTCCATATCCATGATTCTGTCTCTGTTCTTGTTTGTTTAGTTCGGTTTTTAGATTCAGTTGTCGACAGGTATGTGTTTATTGCCATTTTATTTGTGCATAGTTTTGATCTTTTTCTTAAATAAGTCCATTTAACATTTCATATAAGAATGGTTTGGTGATGATGAACGCCTTTAGTTTTTTCTTGTCTGGGAAGCTCTTTATCTGCCCTTCCATTCTAGATGATAGTTTTGCTGGGCAGAATAATCTTTGCTGTAGGTCCTTGCTTTTCATCACTCTGAATTATTCTTATCGATCTCTTCAAGCCTGCAAAGTTTCTTTTGAGAAATCAGCTCACAGTCTTGGTAATGCCCCTGTAAGAAACTAACTGCTATTCTCTTGCTGTTTTTAAGATTCTCTCTTGATCTTTTAACAATTTGGCATTTTAATTATGATGTGTCCTGGTGTGGGCCTGTTTGCATCCATCTTGTTTGGGACTCTCTTTGCTTCCTGGACTTGCATGCTTATTTCTTGTGCCAGATTGGGGAAGTTTTCTTTCATTATTTTTTCAAATAGATCTCCAATTTCTTGCTCTTTCTCTTCTCCCTTCTGGCACCCCTGTGATGCAAATGTTGTAATGTCTGAAGTTGTCCCAGAGGCTCCTTACACTATTCTTGGTTTTTGGATTCTTTTTTTTTTTTTTTTTTTGCCTTGTTTTCATTGGTTGTTTTTTGTTTCCTTATGTTCCATACCATTGCTTTGATTCTTGGCTTCATTCATTCTACTGTAGATTCACTGTAAATTCTTTATGTCAATTAGTATATCCTTAATTTCTGCCTGGGTCTTTATTATGCTGTTGAGATACTAAGTTTCTTGAGCATCCTTATAACCAATGTTTTGAATTATGTATCTGATCCATTACTCATTTCCATTTTGTTTAGTTCTTTTTCTGGAGTTTTGATCTGCTCTTTCATTTGGCCCATGTTTCTTTGCCCCCTCATTTTGGCAGCCTCTCTGTGTTTGTTTCTATGTAATAGGTAGAGTTGCTATGACTCCCTGTCTTGGTAGCGTGGTCTAATGTAGCAGATGTTCTCTAGGGTCTAGTGGCACAGCTACCCCTAATCACCCAAGACAGGTACTCAATGTGCACCCTCCATGTGTACTGAGTACACCCTCCTCTTGTAGTTGAGTTTGATAGATGCTGGCAGGTTAATGGGAGAGATTTAGCCAGGCCACTAAGCTGCAAGGATTGGCTGTGACCACTGACCACCAAACCCTGCTGTCCGCAGAGATCAGCTGTGCAGGGGCAGGGTGGTGGCATTCCAACATGGTCTGTAGCTCTCCACTGGGTGCACAGGCTCTGGTCTTACCCAGGTGGTGCAGGACAGGGTCAGCTGCCACCTGTGTTCTACCTGGGGTCACCTAGCATGAGTTATAAAGCAATTTGCAGATGGCTCCTACTTGTACTGGGCTTGGAGGTTCCCAGGTGAAGCCAAAATGTGACCCCCAAACTGGCTGCTGCTAGGGCTAGGCCTAGGGCCACTTAGCCAGAGGTACTGGGGCAGGCAGGCTGGGGGGTGCTCACCAACACCAGCCATTCATATGGAAAACCCATTGCTAACAGCTTGGGTGGCCTCTCAGTCTGCTACCCTGGTGCTGAAGCTCAGGAGTAAGTCTGAGTAAGTCTGTGTGTGGTCCTTTAAGAGGCACTTCTTGGGACTCCAGTAGTTCCTTTCACCAACTCAAACCCCGCTGGTTTTTCCAGCCAGAAGTTATGGAGGCTTATCATCCTGGTACTGGAACCCTGGGCTGGGGTCCTGGTATGGGGCTGGGACTCCTCGCTCCTGATATATTCCTCCCGAATTTTTATCCACTACATGTGGGGACCAGCCTGCATTTCTATTCCTCCTACCAGCCTGGATGGATGTAGTTTCTTCAGTTCCATAATTGTCAGACATCCATTCAACTCAATTTCTGACAGTTCTGAGTGAGGGCTGTTCTGTGGTTCAGCTGTAATTTTGAAGTGGTTGTGTGAGGAGGTGAGCTGTGTTTACCTGTGCCTGCATCTTGACTGGAAGTCCTAGTGTCTAGAAGAATTTAGACAGAAGACCTGCTCCAGACAGAGCACTATCACCATAGAGAACTACAGCTGACTCTTGAACAATGCAGGTTTGAACTGCGTGGGTCCACTTGTATGCAGAATTTTTTCATTAAATATGTATAGTACTGTAAATGTATCTTCTCTTCTTCATGATTTTCTTTATAACATTGTCTTTAGTTGACTTTATTGTAGGAATACAGTATATAATACAACACATACAAAATATGTTAATGAGTATCTTTTGTTATCATAACCCTTTCAGTCAACAGTATGATGTTAATAAAGTTTTAGGGGAGTCAAAAGTTGTGTGTGAATTTTTGACTGCGTGGGGGGCTGTCCCTAATCCCCACATTGCTCAACGGTCAGCTGTGCGGTACACACTACATGTGGTAGACAGGAAGTAACCCAGCAAAAGGCTGTTTGTTAAAATTCCTCTGGTCCCATTGTTTCCTGTATGGCCCAGCAAACACTGTTTACTGAACATTTGCTCTTTTCATCTTCCTGTGACTTGCCTTCCTTCCCTTTGAAATCCCAAACCCCTATTCCTTTCTCCTTAGCTCAAAATGGCATATCGGCTTTATTTTACCTGACTGCCTCTGGAATCTGTCATGTTTATGTGGATGCCACATAAATATATATGTAATTAAAATTGATTTTCTCCTGTTAGTTTCTCAATTTAATCCTTACACCAGCCAGAATAACTTAGAAGAAGAGAACACTTTTTTTCTGACTCAATATAACTGAAACTAATAAAAAGCCAAACCAAATACAGGAGATGCTAGATGATTTAAAGATCAGATACCAAATAAAGAAATGCACCTTAAAAAAACAAAAAGTAAAACATCTAGTGGACAAAGCTCTTATCTGCTAATAAAGTAATTTTAACACCATAGTCTCAATTCGTTGTGCAGATTGGGGAAGAGGGAAGTACAGCAGTACTTTATTATTTTAAACACAGGTTTATTTTAGTGCTAACGTTTACTTTTCGCATAAATCCATATGCCCCAGTTCCACTGAGGGGAGACAACTGACAGACACGTTTAGCTGCAGAGGTGGATTATGATTATGAATGTATCACAATCTGTTCACAGCTCCAAAAATATGTGTGACATGCAAAATTGAAGAATAAGCAAAAATGTAAAGCACTAAGACGTGCGCTTGCAATCATCTTACACACACCGGAGAACAAACCAAAGGCAGCACTCATCTGTCAAAAGTAGGCTTTCCCAAGCAGTGCCTTATTGTGGCCCATTTTCATTTAAATTACTGTGTTGGGTTTACAAATGCAGAGGTTCTATGTCCATAGACTTCATGATCCAGACACACACAGGGTCTCTATGGAAATGTGTCCAAGCATAATCCCTATGGAGACGTACTTTCAGAAAGCGGTAGAGGAGCTGCTTCTCCTTCTGAATCCCATGCAGCCATGGCATGCTTCTGACACCGAGGGTCTTTATGACTTTGATGAAACTTTGTTTTAAACCCTAGCTGCAGAAATCACATCCCTCTTCTACATATATACCCCTGGGAGACCCAGCCTTTACCCTGATAACCAGGAACCACCAGGCAGCAGAAGACGGTAGCCTGGACCTGACTAGAGGTTACATGTCTGGACCATTGGTAGGCTAAAGATAACATCTTGATCTAAGTGGTGTTTCAGCTCCTCACCCCTAGAGTGGAATGACCCCTGACTATGTGGGATGTGACACAGGCAGATGGGAAAAGACCTCAGAGCTATCCTCAAGATCTGAAGAAATGATTTACTACCTTATCTCACCCTCCAACCAGTCAGCAAACAGCACAATCCTGAACCACCTAACCCACAGTGTCTTATGATCTTGCCCTATACAATTTGTAACCTACACGCCCGCAGGGAGCTGGGTGTTAAGCATTTAACCCCCTGTCTATGGATTGTCAATTCAACACTGAACTATTTTTCTTTCTATAATGCAAACTCCTGCTTGTGCATTTCTTTGGGCCAGTGCACGTGAGCGAATGGAATCAGAACACTGAGATCTCGGGAATACTTCTGGCAATACCATTATTTCTTCTAACTACTCTGCTTAGGATTACTGGTCAATATGCCCAGGCTGCAGTGACATCTATGATGCGTTATACAACATCCAAGGCCTTCACTAAGTAATCCTGTTTCTTTTCTTTTTTATCCTCATCCGAGGACATTTTTTTCACTGCCTTTAGAGAAAGAGGAAGGGAGAGCGAGAGAAACACGGAGATGAGAGAGAAACTTCAACTGGTTGCTTTCTCACATGCATCCCAACCAAAAATCAAACCCGAAACCCAGGCACCTGCCCCAGCCAGAAATGGAACTTGCGACCAATCGGTCTACGAGATGATGCTCCAACCAACCGAGCCACACCAGCCAGGGGGTAATCCTGTTTCTTCATGATCATTACTAGCGATGTCCTTCCTTGACAAAGCCTCCAGAAGTCATAAAATGTACACCCGAACACCTGGCATACCCGTTCTTTATTTGTGTGACAGCTCTGTTACTTGCACACACATCAGAACTGTTTGTCAGACATAAAGCAAACGGCAGAAAGAGAAGACAGCATGGAGCACACCATCAGTGCTCAAGGTGGGGTAAAGAGCTCCTGCCCAAGAGCATCTGTGTTCTGGGAGGGCAATGCTCACTGGTCAAAAGCCTAGGGGAGGAGGCAACTGGTTACATTCAACACTTAATGGATCTTAAAAAGGAGGAAGGGGTGGAAAGAAACAGTAACAGAATGCCTTATTTTGGTTTTATAGAAAAATACTTCAGAGAGAATTACCATGGGAACACATCAGCCTTGCATGGGGTGCTATAAGATGGAGGTATGCTGGTAAAATGCAGGAACAACATGGAACATTTCACTCACTATAATGACAAGTGTCAACTTAGATACTTGTCACTTATTTAGGCATTGTTTGCACCCAATTTATGGAGAATGTACAAGCTGAGAGCCCTCTCACAATGTAACTTCCCTCTCTTTTGCTATTCCTGCGCACTATTACACACTGGGGTGAGGGGAGATGTCCTACTAGAACTCATCTATTTTTGTTCTTGCCAAAATTGTGGAGTGAATTTATCTAACAACCCTATTATGAAACTGCTCCCAATAACTGCTGGAAAGGCAGTGAATATGTTCATTTCCTTCCCTCCCATAGTAACGGATTATCAAACTCTCCTAACCAACCGGTATTTATAAGCTCGTTAAAAAGCAGTAATAAAAATTATTTGTACACAAGTACATGCAAGAGAAGAAATCTACAGACTATCTACCGAACAACTGACACTGGTGAGTGAGATCACAGCGAGCAGTTTATTTTCTGTGACACATATCTGTAACACCTGGTTTTTGAAAATGAGTTATGTACTGGTTTTATAAACAAAATAAGTATGAATGATCAGATGAATACATTTAAATGTGGAATTAAAATCCCGTATTTGTGTGGTAGGCACTTAGGAATGAGCAGAGCAGGACCACGGGCCAGGTACTGAAGGTCACCAGGGCAGAAAGCCCCGGGTGCCTAGCAATGGGCAAACCTGGGAAAACAAGGACCTTGACCCCAGGGTAACCTTTCCTCCCCTAGCATATCACTGGTCCTGTGGTTTAGATATCCTGACATTCTGGTCAGGATGGTTTGTGAACTGGTCATGTGGTTCAGATCTTCTTCTGACCTTTCCTACCCTGGTATGTAGCCAGTCATGCAGTAGACCCCCTTGGAGGAGGAACAAGGGGCCGAAGAGTGGCCTCATGCAACTCCCATGTGGGCCACTGCATGACGTCTCCCTTGAGCATTAACCCCAGGGGTACCACCTCGGCCTCAGTTGTGTTTCAGCTCCAGGCCCAGAAGAGGGGAAAAACCAGCCAGGTGATGTCATGGCAGACACCAGGGCCAGCTGCACTGACCAATGGCCCCCTGCCCTAGTGCTGACCAATCAGTGGAGACCACAACCGACTGTGAAAAGATACACCTGGGAAGCTGATGAATATTCTACTGAGATCCTCCCCTGGGGCCTCCCCTAAAATCCCCACCCTTAAAAGCCCTTAAAGATGGAAGACCCAGCTTCCTCTCCCTCTCAGGGAGCACACCGCCACCCTTTCCTCTCCCCTCTTCTTCTCCCCCCTCAGAAGCATTACCTTTACCTTTGTCTCTCTCCCCCAAGTTCCAAGGGCCCTTCTTTGACCTGTCACTTGTTTCCTGACCCCGTTTCTTCTATAGCTCACTTCTTCTACCCCTGTGACTTTCTAAATAAACCTTCTCTTACAGTTTGAGTCTTGGCTCTGAATTCTTTCTTAGCCAGACCTCAAGTACCGAGGCTGCTGAACTGAGGACTGGTCTGACTCCACCAGTCAAACACCTGGTGCTCTTTTTGTTGCCGCCAGCATCCAGGGTCCTTACTGTGCCTGATCTACACAGCTGTGTATACACGTGCTGCAACGGGACTCCCAGTAAAACTGGACAGAAAGAATTCCAAAGTCAGAACTTCTATCAGAACACAAAAAACGCACCTTCATATTTGTAAAGATAGACACAAACTCCATATCCACCAGTTTTTAGTCTTTCTCTTATCAATTAGAATCGTAAGAAAATTCACAAATTCATTCTTTTAGTATTTCTTGACTGTTATCAAAGATCCACTGTCTAGCAAATTGCCAAGGGTATAAATGGCATGTATGAACCAACTAAAGATCAATTAATGATAGAAACTAAAAAGATGACATTAACTACCAATATTATAAAACCGTCAACATTCCAAAGAAACCAGAGTTCAGAACTCGAAGACTGGTCTCCACTGCCAAGCCCAGTGTGGAGTGGGGGTAGAGCTGATGAATCAGAACAGAGTTCATTCACTTATTCACATCTGCTGAAGCTAGGTGTGAGTTTGAAGGCAAATTTTAGTATTTGAAGGAAGTATACTAATCAACTGAAAATACTGTGATGGCTAATTTTATGTGTCAACTTGGTATAAGGTATAGGGATATATTTTTTTAAGGAAATGAAAAGAAAGTGGTTTGTCCTAAAGTTAGTTATTTCTGAATGAGTTAAGAAGAGGGAAACTAAAAGGGATAAGGAAAACTATAGGTCTGTGAAAAGAAGTCTTGAGAGGAAATTTTATATATGGTTAAGTTGAATAAAGATGGAATAAATGTAAATAAATAAATTTAAATATCAAAAGTAAGCTTATACAAAAATCAGTTTGATTCTTTCTCACTCTGTTAAAAAGACATTTTTTTCATGTATTCTACTCCAGATTAAGGTATTATGAAAAGTTTTCCACCCGGAAAGCAACCCTTCTGTTTTACTAGTTTTCTGTTGTCTTAATCAGGTCCTTGATGACTTAAGAAGACAATCTTCTCAATCCCAAGAACTAAAGTTTTGCTAACCTACATTTATGTTTGATACCTTTTATTGTCACATTAGGTAAATAAACAATTTAACATCGTTTCATAATGTTATATGATCTTTTAGGTAAGTTATGTTTGACAACCATCCCAGGGTTCCAATTTGGATTTTCTGTTAACCTGGGGTCCTGGCATACCTCAAAGATGTTTCCTTCTTTCCTTATAAAAGAGAAATTTTAAAATAATTGGGCCTATTTGATATGCTAAAATTACATGGGAAACTGTCAAATAAAGAAATAATAATCATGGTGTGTTTGTGTATATATATTACTAAAATGGAAGCTCTAGTGATTATATTAAAATATCCAAGAGTCTACAAGCCCTATATAATTTCATTTGTAATTCTAATTAACTTAAAATGTTAAAAGCAAAATGCTTCGTCAACTGCATTATAATCAGATCTAGAACCATGTCATTTTGTTTGTTTTTTGTCATTTACAGTCATCATTTGATTCAGACACTTTTGCAAATGTTTCAGCTTCAGGAAGATCCATAGAGAGGATTTATTCTAAAACACAGGTTTCTGAGAATTTTCAGATCACACTCTAAAAAATTTTATTTATTTATTTATTTTTGGAGAGAGGGGAAGGGAAGGAGAAACAGAGAGAAACATCAATGTGTGGTTCCCTCTCACATGTCCCCCACTACGTGGCCTACAACCCAGGCATGTGCCCTGACTGGGCATCGAATTGGTGACCTTTTAGTTCTCTGGCCAGCACTCATTCACTGAGCTACACTAGTCAGGTTTCAGATTATACCTTTGATATGGATGAAGATTTATAGAACTCTAAGGAATAACTAGATTAATAAAATGTTGGCAAATGATCAGGATAAACCAGAATTCTATGAAACTGAATAAACTAAGGATGATTATAATTTTTATAACTTTTTATTTCAAATACTGCTTTTTAAAAAGTCTTTTGTTTCCCATATATAAGGAAACACGTTTTCTCAAAGCAATTTGGTAAACTGTGCCTTTGTAAACAGTATTAAAACATCTCCCCCTACATCATCCCTTCAGAATTTGCAGACCTGTAATGAGTATTGTTATTTTCATGGCAGTATGGTTATTTGCATGAATTCAATAACAATCTGTCCTCTTCAAAACAGGACAACTGGAAACTGGTATTGTTATAAAGGCTTTGACTGTAATATCACGTTTGAAATGTTTAAGGAATTAAGATTAACTTTGGAAGCCAATATAAGCCCCTTGAAAAAACAGCCAGCTACCTTGCTTACATGGCTGATAGCAATATTTCCAGGCAAGGAGCTAAGGTTACTTTCCTGGGAGACAGTAAAGAAGAACTTCCAGACATTTGGGAGGACCTCAAGAACCTGAGGAATTCACCTGAATCTAAAATCTATACGTTTTGCAGGCAAACTCTGACGTGGCTTGGCTTCTTAGCTGTAAGAGTTCAATCTGAAGATCCCTTATGAAATTCCAGCAAAACAGATTTAATACAGCTTATATGACCCATTGTTGTATTTATGCAAATAATCAAGCCAAATTTATCAAAACTATACTTAATGCAATAAATTTGCCTATCTTTAATAAAATGAACATGATTTTAGAAAAAATTATGTTTCAACAGAAACTGTAATACACAGTTGTAGACATCAAATTATAGTTCAGTTACTTGTCTTTTTTTCCTTTCCAATCCTCAGCAGAGGATATGGAGAGAGAAAGACAACAACTGGTTGCCTCTTCTACACACTCGGACTGGGGACTGAACCTGCACCCTAGATATGTGCCCTGACCGGGGATCAAAATGCAACCTGTTTGGTGTACGGGATGATGTTCCAACCAACTCAGTCACTCAGGGCTAACTTGGAGTTACTGACAACTAAAACGGTTTTTTTTTTGTTTTTTTTTCCTGAGCCTTACAATTATAAACTGCAGCTAGATGACATGACAAACTTCAGAGAAACTGTCACAGCTTATGCTTAAATAATCTCAGTGACTAGTGCTGTGTAAGCCAGGTTCCCTGAGCACCTGATATCATCAGAGCCATTCAAACTGCAGACCAGGAGAATCTATGGGATTGTCACCGCTTGCATTCACTCCAGCAAAAGCAGCTTGGTGACTTACATCTAGAATTCTTCTCCACTGACAGCCTTGGAGACTGGTTTATAATTTGCTCAGATCGTGAACTTTTTTTCTTTTGTTTTCATAGACACACCGCTGATTATAAACCTGACTGCTTGCTTACACAATACAAGCCTCACTTTGGGAGCCCACCTACATCACTGACTGCTGAAATAAGATTCAGCAGTTTAACTGAACTGACTAATGCTCAGGACTAAATGATTGGATCGGTGAAATATGGAGCCATCTACCAACTTACCTCTGGGAATGTGAAACTTTTATTTAACATTTCTAAAGCAGGATTGAAGGAAACCAAGGTGTTTTTTTTAAATATTTTATTTATTTATTTTTAGAGAGAGGGGAAGGAAGGGAGAAAGAGAGGGAGAGAAGCATCAGTGTGTGAGAAAAAGCCTCTTGCACGCCCCAACCATATGCCAAGACCAGGAATTGAAACCCAACCTTTTGCTCTGCAGGATGATGCCCAAAGTACTAAGCCACGTTGGTCAGGGCAGAAACTGGCTGCCTTTTTGAGATACTGATTTTAAGATGTTTACTAAGAAACAGTACTCAGAAGGAACCTTTGACCCCGACCCCTTTCCTGCTCAAGAGATTCAGACAGAAAAACCTGCTTCACTAAGAAAATCTTAAGATGTTCGCCTTACCCTAATTTGAATTAAGTATGGTAAATAGCGGGCTTCAGACAGGGGCCTGCTAGCGAGGTGTCCCCAACACCACATTGTTTCTGAGCGGCCTGGCACAAATGTGACTGCCAGGCGTGCTCAGCTCTTCTCAGTTACCTGTGACCTGCCCATTCTCACTTCTGAAATCCAAGAACCCTCACTCGCCCGCTCTTCTCCTTTGTCCAGAATGTCTTACACGCCCACTGTACCCCCGTTTCTGGAACTACATGCTTGTGTGAACTCCCCATAAACTCTAGGTCTTCAGGGAAGAGAGCACCCTGTCATCGATGGAGTGGTTTTAGCAAACGCTCAATGGCAACCATCACTCAAAATCACAGATTGTGACAAATATCTAGAACAAAAAACCTTGCAGCCATGACTTCTGTACATTCCTCTAAGAACAGAGTGTGCTAAATTAAAAACGGAATAATAAGTAAAGGTAAAAATTTATTAATGGGAGAGAAAATACCTCTCTATAAGTAGTGGCAAACATTTGGTACTTGTGAAAATTTCGATAATTTCTGCTTATCGTATGAACCTTACGAGTATGGGCACTGAAGTTGATTTTCATGCCTACAGAAATACAGTGATGACTAACAAGGTTAAACCATGAAGGAACTTCTACTCCACAACGTAGTTTTTCATCTGTATATAACATCTAGATGGTATCCTAGTGTGGGGGCTGGGCAGAACAGGGATGAATCTTTAACTGAGTCATCACACTTTCTTTGTGAAAGCAGCAGTGCCTCACTCAGCTTTCTTAATCATCAGCAGTCACGTGCTTTGACCAGCTGTAACGCAGGGGGAGAAGGCAGTGCTCTCAATTCTCATCACAGCGCTTTCTAGATCAGTAAGTTACACATGTGTCACAAGTACCCAGATAGGATGCATCATAAAGAGTAGAACCTCATGGCCCACTGGGAAGGGAAGAGAAAGAGGGACAAATAATGCCAATAAACACGCAGATCGATGAGGTCGTCCTTGTTCTTTAACTTCTACCTGAACACCTGGAGAAATGTGGACTGAAATTAAGATCTCTATGTCTAAAAATATCTTAAAGTACCAGATGGGACTAAAGAAGAAGTGTAGGAGGAGAGAGAGTAGCACAGGGATAAGAGAAAACATCAGTGAAGCTATTTTTAAAACCACACTATGCTGGAATTTGGATTTGTCTGTTCAGGTTTTTCATGTGATCTCAGAGAAAGAAGGATTATGGTAAGTACCTCATCTAAACATGTTATCATTCAAGAGACAGAGTAGACTGATTTTAACAACATGGTCCCCTTAAGTACCAGCTAGATGGCACTAGAAATGTCTGTGCTTCAGTGAATTATATTGTTAAAGCGTTATTTATAAGGGACTTCCAGGCAGCAAGAGTTCAGTACTTTTATAAAACTAGAGCAAAATGAACAGGAACTAGATCTACCATCTCTTAGAGACAGCCCTGTTTCGCTACAGTGGCGACAAATATGAAAGTCCTCAGTGTCCTGGTGCAGTTCAGTGGGTTGAGCACCGGCCTGTGAACTGAAAGGCTGCAGGTTCGATTTCTGATCAGGACACACGCCTGGATTGTGGGCCAGGTCCCCTGCTGTATCAATGTTTCTCTCCCTCTCTTCCTCCCCCACTTCCCCAATCAATCAATAAAATATTTAAAAAAATGAAATGAAGTGCTCAGCTCGGGCAACTGTCAAGCTAATGAACATCAAAGCAGACTCCTTTCCCTACCCTAGGGACACTGTTTTAAAGCATCCCTTGGTTTCTCACCTCTGTACAAGAACTCATCCAAGCATGTTAATCTACCCCCACCCCTCCGCCGCCACATTACTACTGTTCTTCTGTCATCTGCAACTAGAGCAGCCTTTGCTGACATGGAGCACCGCACCGCAAATTCCTCTCACAAGCACCCTCCTTTGCAGTAGCTTAATCCTTTCATTAGTCTCAATGCCAAAAACTAGGATTTCCCGAAGACAGCCACAGGATGTGCAACAAGCAGGAGGGGCCACGGCTTGGAGTTGTTGATTCAATATCATCACGAGTTTAAAAGAATGGTTGCTAATGAACAGCCAGAAACGGAGGTTCTTAAACAAAAGGAAAAAGGCCAAGTACCTGAAAAATTAAGGAACTGAGTTGTAAAGGGTGCCAGCTCACAGCCAGGACGGAAAGTCTTAATTTATCTGAAGATTGTCCTACTGTCCTCCTTCGGGGCTGAAACATATCATAAGGTGCTTTTAGACAGAACTAAAGGGATGAGGAAACACGTGTACTGTGATCAAGCATCCACCTTCAGGTGAAGAAGGTTATTAGCAAGTAAGGCAATAAAGGCTAGGCTTGGAAGTCAACTAATAGTTTTAGAGGTAGAAGGCAAGGCCATAGTTTCACAGAATGATTGGCACTGAAAAAAAGTTTTTAAGTTTATACTGGGCAAGGCCATTTGTAGGTTAGGCACTAGGAAATTTGAAATTCTAGATAATTAATAGTCTATTTAAAAAGTAAAACGAAAGTAATTCCAACCAGCCTTCAGAAGTCTGACTCTAGGTCTCTGGGTCCTTAATTCTCTCCCCCCTCCCCGCCCCCACAGCTGGTTTGGAACTGTACATCACGGACTCATTCAGCAAGGATCGCCAACTCCAGAAGGAAGCATTAAGGCATTTAGATTTCCAAAATAATGACAAGTGGCAACTTGGTTTTACCACCAATGTCCTGTTCCTGAACACACTTCTCTCATTTCTTTTTTCAAAAAGAGATTATACATCTTGCCTTCAGATTTCCTTTCCTTTCCCCAATTACCACCAAACAGTATGTTACAGGGTGCAGCCAAGAGGGGGGGGACCCCAAATGGACATTTGAAATGGGGCCCAGAACTCAAGGTGTCCAGAGACTCTAAGATGTTTTTTTTTACCTCTTCCCCCCACCACAGGTGTAAGTTGGGGGAAGGGGCACACAGAGCAAGAACGTGCAGGGCAGCTTTGCAGCTAATCCATGGCATGGTTATTTAACATACCTATAGCCTTGGGCTGGTTGCCTGAATATGCTAAATAGCTATGGCCATGCTCTGGGCTAGGGGGATGGAAAGGAACACCTCCCTGAGACGTGACTAGGAGCAGGTCCCCTGAGTTTCAGC